>JAPYYQ010000163.1:0-117928 GCA_030522585.1 Anagyrus pseudococci | reverse complement strand
TAGTATACACGCTAACTACATTATCGACACTACTACCGAAGTCAAGTCCACTACGCTTACGTCACTTGACTAGAGCGGTAGGCGGAGGAGCTACCTTAAAGCGTCTTTGGTCGTATGAGGATTCGAGGAGTTTTTAACACTTTTGATTAAGTTCATGAATGTTAGGTCGAGGAAAAAATAAATGGATATACATTTAATTATTCATTTGTCACTTTTTTGCTTATGTATGCACAAACCAGGGCTTGAGCTCTTTTTTCCTAAAAAGTAACAATAGATTCAAATATGAATAATTTTTCCAGGAGAAATGTTCCGATTTTGCGAGTGGTTTTTGTAAGCTTTTAATACGGGATCGACATATATTTCGGGGAACGTAATAAAACGGTCATTTAGCTTTGCTATCGTTGATCCATTACGTAATGCCGAAATGAGAAAATTATTCATCGAGCAGAATATTTTCATAACAAGTTAAATCAATTGTAAATTAACGTTGTTGAAAATGACGAAGTGATTGAAAATTCTAATTCAAATTTTATAACGCGCATAACACGTTTGTCCACTTGATTTTTTTTAATATCCACAGACAAATTGTTATTTCGAGTGAAATTATTTTTTCATGTTCCATGGAAAACGTCTGCAGTCAAAACTAAAAGTTATTTTGTACTCCTAATGAATCATAAACAAGATACTAATCGCTAATTTTAGACTCTTGAGTCATGCTTTTACGCTAGTAAAAAAAAAATTATTGTCGAGTAAATACATTTATGTTTATCTTATACATATAGATGAAGCGCGTATGTATATCAGCGAGCGAAAATTCTAAGAATTTTTTATTCAACAAAACCAACTATTCAAATATTGGCCGTAGTGTATAAATTAAACGACGCAGTGTACGAATTTCTTTTTTTTTTTTAACAATTCAAACAATCCTGCGAGCAGAGAGCGTAGCATAACTATAAAACATGTTTTTTCATATTCAAATTGAAAAGTTATTCGACAATGATATTTTTTTGATGTTGTGACTTCCATATTAAATTTTTTCATGATATTCGTAATTAATTGAATTCGTAAATATTTCGTAAACCAGAAAAGGAAAAAAAAGTATTTCGTTCCTCGCTGCTTTTTTCATTAATCGTAAAATTTTCCTGCGAATCACTTGAAAAAACAAAATTTTACATATTTCAAAATTCCACGTTGCGGTAAACAAAATAAAAAAAGAAATAAAAACTATTCGCAGAATATCCAGGGCTCTTACCCATAAATCTCTCAGCTAGAATTTTCCCCTCCTTTTTGTTTTTGCAAAAGAAAAAAAAAAGAAAAAGTTTAAAATTTTTCCGAATTATACCAAGAGCAAAATCACAATAAAATCCAAATTAATAACGATCCCTCAAACAATTCCATATTCCGCTGCTCTCTACAATACAGAGCCAACTCACCCTGAATGATCACTTTGCGCATATATAGCCACATTGAAATTCATGCATAAATCCATCAGCAGGCATCCCTCAATCCGGCCAAACAACAGTGCGTTTCCTTCTCTCAAAGCCTTTCCCTCGCCCATTCCCCCATATATACACCTGCCAAAACGAAGGCGCCTCTCTGGCGTATACACTTGGTATACTCTCTCTCTCTCGCTTTATAGTCAGCACGCCTAAGCATTCCCTTCTCCCTCTCTCGCGAGAAAAACATCAGTTTCCGGAATTAATTATGACACTGCGCTCCGCATCCAAAGAAAGCCCCAGCATTACGGCGAAGAGCAAAAGAGAACGAGAGGGAACAAGAGAGAGAGGGAGATAAAGGGAGCACACAAGAGAGCAGTATAGAACAGTGCGCCGAGAATAGGGCCAGAGCATTACGCGGCAGTGCTTACAGCCCACTTCGTCAAGCCTGCCTAGTAGCGCGCTATACTGCTACTGCAGCAGTCAGAGAGCGTCGACCGAGGGCCGACAGTAAGCGCAGTCGTTCAAGTTTCATCGTCCCTGCAGCGAAGAGAATTGCAATTTGAGCTTACGGGCTCGGGGGCTCTGCAACCCCCGCCTCCCTCCTCTTTCTCCGCCTCCCGCTGTACACCTCTTCGCTTCCGTGCTTGCGCTGCCGTTCTTCGGAAATTCGGATCCCTCCCCCCCTCCGTACGTATAGCGTCAAAGGCGTTTCTCTCAACCGAGCTTCTTGCCGAATTTACATTTCTAATTACGCGAATGATTTGTCGACTGTGAAGAATTAGCTGACTCCCACCGTTCCCTCTCTCCCTCTCTACGCTTGGATGGTGAATTTAATGCCCGATTCCCCCCCTCTCTCTCTCTGCATATCAGTGACCCGATTAATTTATTCGTTTATTCGGGGATTGTACGGGGCGAATGTAGGTTATTAGGTAGGGGGATGGAAAGAAGATCGGGATAAAAAGAATTCATTTCGTCCCTGTCTATCTGTATATCTGCGACTGCTTATAACAGGCTATATACGTATACGCTTTCGACGCTATTTTTCCCCGCGTGTAATAAGCAAAAACTTTGTAATTTCGCGCAGAGTCGGAGGGCAACAAAAAAAGTTGGCGCTTTACTTATTTTCTGTTTATAAGCTACTCTCTCCCCGAGAGTATTTTTGTACTTCTCGGCAATGTTTACCGATGCGCGCCATATATATGTATAATACCGCGCGCGCAGAGAATATAGTGGAAAAATTTTTAGTTTGAGCAAGAGTGAAAGAGAAAAAAAATAATAATATTAATAAAATCCCAGGCAGATAGTCTTTTATCAGTAGTACAAGTACGATACGCTTATTTATATACTCGGGAAATCGGAACGGGGGCAGGTTTATCGCGAGCTGGGAAATTTGTCGGCGAGGCAGTTGACGGTGGCTGTCTTTGGTCATCGATCAATCTTTGGCAAAGGATAGAGAGTGAGAGAGGGAGGTTTTACCAAGGAGCACGGGACGATACTTCAGGCTGTCGGACAAAACAGCTCCGGCAAATCCTCGCGCTCACCGATATCCAGACGGCGATCTTTGGCCCCCGAGATCTACGGCATCATTAGCCCGAATAACCCCACCAACTCGGTACATCGGGCGAATATTAAGCGATAGACTTTGCCGATGACTGGCTTAGATAGACGAGCTTTACTTACTCGACTCGACTGACTCACTTATTCCCTTACGCTTCTTCTTTTCTCTCTCTCTCTCTCTCTCTCTCTCTCTCTCTCTCTCTCTCTCTCTTCGGCTTGACAAGTATTTACGGCTGAGAAGTTTTCCAGCTTGCTTGAAAGCTTTGCTAAAGTTCTACCCTCTCTCTCTTGCGCTGACTTATTGATTATTATACGGCAGTTAGATATTGCAGATTTGATTTGTTGGGGGAGACTGCTAATTGAATTGTTTATTTTTAGATTGTTCCTTTTTCTTTTATCGATTTTCTTTTCGGTGTCTATAAAAAATGTATCGAGCAGTAGTGCAGCGACTGTAGTCTGGAGTTTGTCACCTTTTCAGAGATATCTGGTCGGGGCACGATATGAAAGTTAATTAAGATGTATACTTTATCCAAAATAAAATTTTATAATTTTCTATTTACTAAATACTAAATTTTAGATTTTTTTTTTTTTTGTTTGAACTGAATGGAAAAAAGAGAACGGCGAACAAGCGTTGGACATGGAAATTTTAATATTTAAAATTTTCTTTTTAGCATAAAATAAAGAGATTTCATAATTTGCAGTATTTAAAGAGAAAGAATTGTGTTTTTAAATTGTATCGCGATTTAGAACGCAGATGGTTACTGCAGCATAGCTTATCTGAAAATGACGTTTAAACGTTCAAAAAGCAGCGCGCGGATGCGCTTTTAAACGCCTGGTTAAAAAAAAAATTGCAGATTTTATTTATTCATTTGAAACAAGTATTAATCTTAATTAAATTTTACTTCAACTTATTTTCACGCGAAAATTGTATATAGATTGAAAAAAAAAATCCCCAGCAAAAATCATTTTCTCCCGTTGATAATCGTAGCGGCCGAATGATATATGGAAAAATAAATCGAAAAGCAAGTTATATCCAACGGATGTAACACTGTTATATGAATTTATGTAACGAACGGGTTAAATTGTATGCAGGCCTAGGTCGAAAATCCATCCGGAATCCTACATACAAAGGGTATTGCAATTAATATGCAAAAGATTACTGCTTTAGCCAGCAAATGCCGACAGGGTCGCTTAATTCGGGAATCGGTATAAGGGGAGAAGGGGAGACGTATACGCCCTCGTAATATACTACACTGGGGATTATGTCACTCGTTTTCATTAACGATATTATTCGCAATGTCATCCATGCGTTTGCATTAACAATAAAAACTGCTGCGGTGGAATAGGTAGAGGCCGGGAGTTTTATGGGGGTTTAAAATTTTTTACAATTTATTTGTTTAAATTTTACGTCTTTCGGCAGAAGTGGAGAGACAAATAAAGAAACAAAAATTATTTTTCATTTATCGTCAGCCCAGACCCAACCATTTCGTAAACTTGCCGACCATTCCAACAAATTTCTTCGCTAGCGATTGCTTTTTTTTCGGCCATGCTGAAAGACAAATACACACTTGCGTTATCCAACAAATTTTTTAATAAACCTTTTGAAACGGTTTCAAGCGAGTGCTCGTTTACTCACTGCAATACGGCGACGACAATCTCGTCAGAGAGAAAAATGCGCTGTTGACCGATCGAAAATTTTCGGCCGACTGTCCCATTTTCACGCACAACGCGTTCTGACAAATCGTCCCCGGAGTAACGGCCGGAAAAAGGGTCTTTTCATTCCACGATCGGGCCCAGCAAGTGCCTTTATTAGAATCAATTGTGTCTATGAACAGCCAAACTGCTCTGATGTGGCTGCATGCTATTGGCAAACCTTTACCTGCAACAGAGGGGAAAACAAAATTATCCGTTTTCCTTTGATTTTTGCAACAACAAAAAATGGTTCAGTACTTGTTTTTACGTTTATAATGCAACCCGGCTGGTACATTCCGCCATTTGGATAGAAATCATGATGACCTAAAAATACGCTTGGATTTACTTGCTTTGTTCAACAAAAAAGTATAAGACGTATTGCCTTCGTTTCGATTATATATATACCTGCTCGTTTCCACAAGCCAAATCCCCAGGGTACCGCGTTGGTGTGATACACGTCGACATAGGGTGCCATGTGACTTTGTAGACAGCCCGGCTTCTGGTTGTGTTCGAATAAGGGCCCAGCAGGATCGAGGCCGGTAACTCTTTGCACTTGCCATGATAATTTTTTGTTCTTTATGTGAACTGACGCTTGGCCAGCTACGTGGGCGCCTAGGCTGTGTCCAATAATGTGTAGAAAGCCAAAATGTTTTTTCATCCCCTTTGGCGCGGTTGCAATTATATCTTGGAAGAATCTATAGGATAGTTGTATACGTATATCAAAATTTTTTATTTTATATCGACTTGTAGACAACATGAAAATCTTCGTTTTTTAATTATAATGTAATTTTACTTAGCAATTTCTTTTCCAGCTTCAGACACCCAACCTGCGGCTTTGTCGTATTCAGCGCCAAGCCGGGATATTCTGTTTTACACAAAAGACTTGAAATTTGTTGTAATTGTTATAATCGTGGAATTTCTCATAAAAGGCTAAATTATATGCATTTTATATTTTTAAGTACAATTTTTATGTGAAAAAAAAAAATTGTACGAAATAGAAATATAAAATTTATATATTTTACTCTCATTCTAATAGTTTTTGTAGAAATGAGCCTTACACGGTAATGGTTCTCTTTCCTCTTTTAATTGACGAAAGGTCGACCTTACCAAAAGAGTAGTGACTCCAATCGACAGTAATGACATTCATGTCTGTCTGAAATTCATTAAAATTATTCAACTCGCAACCATAGATATATTAGAATTCTGGAATAAAACCAAACAAAAAAATAAAAATAACCTCGTTTAGGAAAGCCTCTTCCATTCGCAGTATCCAGTCCTGATGGCCGTTGGTGAGAAATCCGTGAACTATTACCGCTGTTCTCTTATTTAGATTGAAGCGTTTGTCATATTGGTATCGGTCGTTCGATTTTTTAAAAGTTATCCTTTTCGTTCCTCTAGCTTTGAGATAAAAATGATAATCATCAGCCGCCATTATTACACAGTTAAATAAGGTCAAATAAAGCAGCAAATTTAAAAAAAATTTCATCTTCATATTGACTCTCAGCCGCGGCAAAAATAGAACTAAGTTGTAATAGTATAGTACAGCTATTTTTTTTTTCAATTAATCCTAGAGCCAATCGATTGTTCTCCAAGTCGTTAAATTTTACAATCAATGTTAACACTTTAACTTTGATTTTATCGATGACGCATACGCGCGTGTAATTTTTTTTCACCTCGCGCCTTTCGACTTGCGAGCATTTTAAAATCGTAATAATTTATTTCAACAAAGTGTAAAAAGAAAAATAACAGATTCGTCGATAAAGTTACGCTTTTCCGCGACGTCACTCGGCATATAACGACGCCAATCGAGCGATAAATATTCAAGAAAAGTAAAATCTGAGAGGAGAAAGAAAAACAGAGGGAAGAGATACAAACGAGAGTGAGTGGCCGAGCAGTAAGTCACAGGCTTTGCTCAAACGTGTTAATTTAACAACGTAGAGAAAGAGACGAAGCGAACGAAGAGAGGAGGGAGGACGGGGGGAAGAGAGATAGAGAGGGCAGCCAGTGGGCTAGCGGGCTTGTGCGGTAATATGGAGAGAGGTAAAATTAATTTTCTTCGCCTGCAAGTTGTTACTGCTCGCGTTTTACGACTCGGCGCCCACTACTGTACCTCCCTCTCTCTCTCTTTCGCTTGGGCTATACGAGAGACAAAACGAGCCCGGGACTTTAACGGAAATTAGGATCACCCGTCAACTGCATACCTCCTGCCAGTGCCGCTGCCGCTGCTGCTGCTCTCACCTTTTGTGAAAATTTTATCTCTAGCTTCTCCCATTCCCATTTCCTCCCCCTCCCCCCCACCCACCCACCTACCCCTTTACTTTTAACGTCTTTCTCTCTAACTACATATCCTTCCTTTTTTTTACCCCCTCCTAAAAACAAAGAAAAGCTCTCTCGCCATCTTATTTTTACCTATCGACCAACCGTACCCCCCCCCCTAAAAAAACCACCCAAAACGACGAGTAAGTCCGAAAAGCAAAAAAAAAAAGGCATCGATTCCCAAAAAGTAGTACCCAATAAAAAAAGAAGGCGGTAGGTCGAGAAGAAGGGGGTAGAGAAGCAATCGGACGTCTCGCTCGGCGCGCAAAATGTCAATGCAAGTTTCGCCTCTCACCTCTATACCCCCCCAAAACAGCCGGGGTATACATAGCTATATATACATTTGCCATTACTTTTTCCGTAAATCTCGCTTGCACAAGCGCAGCAGGCAACACGCGGGTGGTCCGCTAGCCTCAGCCTCGTCATATATTACCCTAGCGCCGAGACTAAACCCCTTCCTCCAGCTCCCCTCCCCCTCTCTAGCAGTCGTCCAAGATTCGGTGGCGTTTCGGACCAAAGTTTGGAGCGGCGAGTGGTCTTCTTCACCGAGATCTTAACTCTCCCCCTCCTCCACGGCAGCTGCAAAGTTTGTCCAAGGCTTTTGCAACCGACGGCGACTGGCATTGCGCGCTGCGCGCCTATAGGTGTGCAAAAGTAGCAGCCAGTAGTCACCGCGACCGGACGACGACCGCGCTCTGTATATATACACATACACGAGATCCCTACCGCACTAAGTCTCCCCGGCCTTCCGTTCTTTTTTTCTTTCTCTCTCTTTCTCTCATCCCCTACCTCCCGAGCGCTCCTTCTCCTTTCGCCGAGCAGTTTTCTTTCTTTTTCACCTCTTTCCCCTCCACCCCCCCCCTTTTTCTTTAACTGGCTCGTAATTAAGGAAAGTTTTGACTGGCCGATGCTTGGAGCAGCGCGCGCGCGGCTAATGAAACTGAGGCGCTCTCTCTCTCTCTCTCTCTCTCTCTCTCTCTCTCTCTCTCTCTTCCTCTGCGCGAAACCTAAGCTAAGACTGACGTTTTCTTAACCCCCTCTCCTACCCTCCTCCGCAGACCGAAATTCCGGGTCTCCTTCGTTCTATTGGCCGATTCTTTTATTACGGTCGTTTGCTAGAGCGCGCGCTCGGCCCCCGCAAGCTGTAAATCAAGTTTGCCGGCTTCCAACCCCCCCCCTCTCTCCTCGAGATAAAGTGGATAATTTCGTTAAATTGGCTACGTATACATTTTATTCCTTGCCGATATTGTTTTAATTAACGCCCCTTGACAGTTGGTTAAATTCAACAACCTCTCCCGCACACACGAGCTAGAAACACACACACACATGCACACACATACTCGTATCTATGTATATAAACGTACACGATTGCCAATTAGTAACGGCTCTTCTGCTTTACTTTGAACTACCCCGTCGCGTTCTAGTTAAATCCGCTCTCTCTCTCTATCTCTCTCTCTCTCTCGCTCTCGCTCTATTTTTGTTGACTCAACTGATTTCTCCGACTCGTTGTCAGTTCAAATAAGAAACATTTTTCTAACCCTCGTCCCTCGCTTAACGCACAAATATATAGACGTCTAAGAGCGAACACAACGAACCCACGCGCATTAATTGAAATATCAGCTGATGGGGAAGTGTAGAATACGAGAATACCCGCGAGTACTCCATTAATCATCCAACTGCCTCAGTCCACATGAATATTTAGCACTTCGGCTTTATATTGTTTATAGTTTAAACGCTTGTATACATTATACATATCTAGAGCCATCAAAAAGAAACATGATCAGGGGCGTGCGTTATTCAACATCAAATATTTGGAAAATTTTGTATAACGCGTTTAAAGCTCTGCTCGCCGGAGATATAGAGTATATGCATAGAGGAGGAATTGTTGGGCTAAAGGGAGAAGGGGAGGGGGCACTTTATGCTGGGCTTTTGTTCAAATGTACGCGCACTTAGGCAATTGAGTGGCGAGGCCATTGTATCGGCCATTATAGACAACCAATCGCCGCCGCTTGAGCACGTGCATCTCTTGCCTACCCCCTATACCTACCCTTTCTCTCTCTCTCTCTCTCTCTCTTGCACTTGTGAATTCCTTTTGTTCATGGTGTTTTCTTTTTCGTTGGATATTAAAAAAAAAATAGATTGTCTCCTGTCGTTTTAATATACGCGACTTGATTGCGATTTTACCAACAAAAAAAATCGTGAATACGTATCCGACGAATCGTGACACTCGCGAATATAGTTACTTATCAAAATCAATTTTTTGTTCATTCCCGAAAAAGCCGTGATATATAAAGCTTCGCTTTTTTCCCTCTACCATATACCTGTAATCATTTGCAGAGGCTACATTTTTCCGCAGTTTTACAGGAACCATTAGAGAGTCACAAAGAGCCCGAGAGAGAGAGATGGAATGGGTTATTGAAAAGGGAGGCCGCGATTTTCCAAGCATTCCATAATCTGAAAATAATCATCATCATTGTCGACGCGCATACACAAAGCGAGAGAATTTGTTCGAAAAACATCGGTAATTGTTTATTATTCATAATCTCCTTTCATTTGATTTGGCCCCGGCGAATCGATATCCATTATCCGCGCAGGTCGTGCTTTTTCATTTCGCTCTAAAAAATAAATATCGTCGATCTCCCTTTTCTCCTCTCCGTTTTATCCTTTCGGTCTGTACGAGAAAGAGAGAGAGAAAGAGAAAAGGCGTCATGTGTGTATGAGTAGTGAACGGGTTCGGTGTGCATGGAATAGCTTCCCTCTCTTTCTCTTTTACTTCCAGCCACATATTTTCCCATTATACGAATTACCTCGTACGACCACTATCACATACACGCACGTGAGCAGCGGGAAACGCGCGCGTACCGCTAACGGTGTACGCGTCTACGACCAACACAAATGTGTATTGAGAAGGAGGGGGGGGGGAGAGGTTGGCCGTTTGGTCCGGTATAAAAATGTTTTTCTTATTTTTCTTATCGCGAATTCCTTTATTCGCCGACTCCGGCGGCTTGTTGTTGCTTTATTTTTTGTTGTTCCCTTTTTATTTTTATTTTTCATTCAAACTTGTCCGCGTTTTTTTCTCTCTCTCTCTCTCTCGCATCGCGCGTTTGCTTTATACCCCGCAATGGTTATACCATTTTCAGGGTGAATAGGCGAATAGTGTGTGTGTGTATACCGCCACGGTATAAACTGCAACAGATGCGAGCTTGAATCTTCAATACTCGTCAGTTTTGTGCGCGTGTGTATCTATATGTGTAACCATGTGTTTTTTTTGCACCCCCTTTTGATCTATTTTTTATTGAAACGCACCGAAAAAAGACTTATGAGTTTTTAAATATCGAACTCGTGATTTTTCTCTCCTTAGCGTAAAAATAAAACAACAGCGTCAGCAGAGCGCGAACGAGAGAGAAATGAATGATAATAAAAAAAAATGTAAAAATCGAGCTTTTGGATTTTACTTTCCTTTGTATTAATTCACGCGGGAGATTATACGGCCTCTCGGCGTTGAATGAAAAATTTACAAGAGAAAGAGAGAAGCCAGAGTCCGAGAAGTTATACACTATCAACCGCGTATCTGTATGTGTATACACGCGTACGTACAATATAACCATACATATATATCTCGGACGCGGGCATTCGTTGAAAAAGCATCAAACTACAATTTCAAGCTCGTCCATCACTTGGCGCGCTCGAATGCAATCGGCAAGACGTATATCTTCCATATACGTATAGCCGCAGCATTCAGCAACGTATCCATCAAGCCTTGACCCCTCTCTCCACCTCATCCCGCGCGTGTGTATAACACGCACCGCGACTTCTTCATTCTTTATATCCAAGGCGAGAGTCAACAATATCCTCGGGGGGCGCGCCACCCCCCAAGAGTCGTTTACAAATTTTGCAAATCTTCATTTCCCAAACTGAAGCGACGGCTTTGTTTCACGGGCGGCCATGTAATATACATCGCTAGACATTTCCCCGGGCTGAAACGTATACTCACACACGCAGCCACCATCAACGAAAGAGCACAAGCGCGCGCGTGCTTGCGCGGAGAGAGAGAGAGAGAGAGAGAGCAAAAGCTCTCGCGCATGTAACTGTTTGCTCTCCGTGCGAAAGAGCCCAAGGGAGGTATGGGGGGGGGGAGAGAGAGGGTCGCATGGCTAGGGGGGTGAGAAGCCGAGGAGAAACGAATCGAGCTTTGCGCGTCGGACGGGGGACAATGGCTGGGGCCGTACATTTTTTATCACTCTCCGGCCGAGCTGGGGGTTAACTAAGGCACTCTGCAGACTGAGCAAGAGAGAGAGGTCGCGTTGGGTGTATGTATAAGGGGAAGGAAGGAGAGAGCCCCGCTTCTTATGGGCCTCGCGGGCAGCTCGCTATTCCGGCGGCCTCTCTCTCTCTTTTTCGAGCCCTCCCGCTCGCGCGCCCTTGGCTTCGCTTACTGTTGCCCTACCACCCACTCGCCTCCTATTTCCTCCCTCCTCCCTCTATCTCGCGCGCTGCTTTCTACGGCCGGCTTTATTCGGCCCGTCGCCATAAACGTCTCGCGTTGTTTGGCTGGTAATATTTCATGATGCCGCGCGACGCGGAAAGGCTTTGCCCTTTGCCCCCCCCCCTGGCCCCCCCTCCCCCCCCCCCCCCCCGCCTCCTACCCTCGCTCCCTTTCCCTTTTCTCTTATACACGCTCTGCATTCGCCTGTGAGCGAAAACCACGCGCTCTTACCCCCTCGCCATCTCTCTCTCTCTCTTTCGCTCTAGACACGCACCTGTGCGAGAAAGTTGCTTGAACGTGTACTGAGCTCTTCTCCTGAAAAACAATTAGGTAATGCCGCGAGGTGTTGCGAGGCTATAGGTGACTGGCTTTTCCGCGGCTATTTCTCTTTGTCGGTTAGAATGGGGGGGTGCGCGACCCCCCGGAAATAACGCCAGCTATTTTTTTTTTCGGCGAAGCATTAGCTGATGGAATACGCGCGCAGAGACTTATATGTAGGCGCGGATCGAGAAGTACGCGCGGGAATGATAATAAATGCTTCGGGCCAAGGCGAGATTTGGGCGACGCCGTTTAAATATTGAAAGAGGGACTTCCCCTTTTTCTATATATAAGTAAGCCCGTTGAATTCGAGCAGACTGGACTCTTTTTCTCTCTTAGTATACGTTTTACGTAGAGGGGTACGCGTCTCGCCAACGAATAACAAGTGCGATAGTAGTGGGCGTATAGGCGTTACTCGTGCGTCCCAGGTGAGAGAAAGAGAGAGGGGCTATACAGGTGTATATACAGGCTCGCAAGCCTAAGCCTTCAAGTCGTCTGCGGGGAGCTTGCTCAGGTGTATATCCCCCAGCATCTGGGCCGCTTTGCAAGCGTGAACCACACGATCTCCCAAGCCTCCCTCCCTCCCCAGACGAGAGACACTCTCGCTACTTAGCTCCTCTCTCTAGTCGTGAGCGCTTCACGGCTCCGTGGACTGCCTTAGTACCGTGACGAATAATGTAGATGGTAAATTTCTTCTTCTTTTCTTCTACGCCTTTCTTACGTTTTTTTTTTCTTCTTCTTCGCTCGCTATCTTCTTTCTTTCTTTCTCAAAATGGTAATTGTTATTGCCGTAAAGTTGAAAATTATGTTAGCTGAATTAAAGTTTGTTTCGCGCCCGAGAGAAAGAGAGAGAGAGAGCAGGGTGCAGCCAAGTTTTACTTTAATTTATATTTATTCCGAGATGTGTATACGCGCGCGCGGCCGAGTATTGTTAGCTTTAACGACGTAACAGGTCGTTCGAAGTACAATAGGATAACTTGTTACAAATCGTATGCCAAGTGTATGCACCTATACACAAAGAGGCGTATATACATACGTATTTCTATGCGCACTTCTCCAACCTCCCCGACAACATTTAATTCCAAAATCTCGAGGATTCAGAGTGCGACATTAGCGCGCGAGGATAACTTCGTGACATGTACACAAGTGCAGAATACGGCTAGGGGAAAAGGGGCATCTGACCCACTTTATCGAAAATGGTGAATCAAACTTCATTGACTTGAATCGAGTTTCACTAGCTTTTCAACTCTCAGCCCTCCTCCCCCGCCCCCTTATCTCCCCGATTCCCCACAGCATGCATACATTGAAACTATCTCCACCGCACGGCTCATCCTCCGAATCTCCATCAAAAGGTATGCGCACCTGTGTAATTTTGTAACGTCGTTAGGCTAATTATTTTTGTTAATGGCACTAGAGCGAAGCTACTTGCATGGGTGTTTCGTTGATTTCAAGTTCGTCTTTTGTTTATAAATCAAAAAGTGAATTAATTGAAGCCGAACTTTAATAAATCTCGATACTTAAGAGATAGTCATAAAACTCACGATTATACTAAAGGTATACCATTTTAAGTACTCAATTCGCACACGTCGCAATCATTCCCCAATTTTATCGTCGTCATCCTGTTTAAACGAACAACAAGTGACACAATCAACAAGCCCCCAACCTGATTATTCAATACACGCGCGCGCCCTCGCATCTAATTTTTACTTATCTATTTTCCCCTCCCGTTGTTTGAATACCATTTGTACGAGGCGCACCACGAACACAGAGGTGGGAAAGGGATGGCAAGCTTCGACAAATTTGCCTTTCATCAAACTTACTTCTTCTAGGTCGAATAGCTAATTCGGCCGATCAGCAGAACGGGGGGGGGGGAGGGGCAAAGTCGTGTGAATAGCGGCGTAACCAGGGGCTCATTGTCTGGCCCTGTCGATCCCTCTCCCTTCGATTCCTTATACATATGTAATATTCAAGTTAGTGTTGATATTACGTTCCGGAGAGGCGGGCTTCGTACAGGCGCGCGAGCACACACGCATATCGAACCCGAACGCATTAGCCAGCGAATGGAAAGCACTCCATTCAATTACATGACGATTCGACGCGCGCAAAATCCTTACATTTCAGTTTCAGACTTATTCCAATTCCCGATGGAATTTCGCGCGCGTGTTTTATAGCCGACGGGAGCGATGAAAGCGTAATTAATCCATTTTCTTTTGTGGACATCTTAAACTCTCGCATAAAATGATATATGGGACAATTGAATTGTCGATTTTTTTTTAATCAAAATTTTGTACTTCGTTAATTTTGATTGTTTTTTAACACCGTTTAAAAATTATAATATCGCGTTAAAATTAATTAAACTTTTCGTTAATAAAACGGCCAATTTCGCTAATCATGACGCGGAAATATGATCTTGAACCCTTGTAGAACGATGATTGTGTACACGCGGCCTGCTGTTGCCCAGCCTTCGCCTGTAAATTGAATGTTCTCGTGTCTATCGATTTTGTAAACTCGCGCGTAAAACTGCCATGTCCAATCAATCATTCGCACCCGTACGTTATACCTCCCCAATCCCCCTTTTTTAAAAAAAAACACCAACCCCTAATCATTTAAATTTTTTTTTGTTTTCAAATATTTCAAAAATACAAACTCGACTCTCCACCCCGACAACTCGATTCGTCAATTTCGGGGAAAAAAAAACAAAGCCCAATTTATCCCGGAAGGAAATTCGAGGCGCGGTATACGCTCGCCAATTACGTATGCGTATACCGGCAATCGCATTGAATTAACTCCCCCTTTCCCCCATATCGAACAGTTTCGGCTACATTCAAAGCTGCATAAACTTGGTAAATGAGACGCCTTTGAATGCAACGGATACGCCCGCGCGACTTCCTTATCGCCTCTCGCGACTCTCAGCTGTGATTCAGAAGTGTCTTAACACCCCTACACACATTCGGAAATCGGTATAAATAGTAAGGATAGTTAATATTCGAAATTGCCATTCGTCGAAGAAAATAATAATTATCGGTCATAAAGAAGCTATCAAAAGGCGATCGCGTAAGCTCAGCTGCTAAACGGGTCGGCCTGTAATCAGATTAGAAAAGTTTTTTTATTTTTGCGCCAAGATTCGTCGACGTGCTCGTAATGCCGAAGCTATTAATAATAATGTCGGTACACGTATTACGGATATATATATATATACACGATCAAATACCAGATCGACCAACAGCCGAACGTGTAACGTTATCAAAGTAATCATAACTGCCAGCAATGTGTATATGAACGACTGAACTGTTAAAGCGCGCGCGTCGCTTTGTTTGTTACCGTACGTTTACCGAATTGCCTACAATAACATATATAAACATTACAAAAAAAAATTTAATATTCTGAAGAAGAAAGAGTCGTATTTGTAATTGGTTTAGTGTTAAACGAGCTTGAGGTCGCAATATAGAGCCGTCCTACGCGTTTTGTAATTGATTATTAATATTTTTTGTTAATTAGTTTCTCCAGTAAATAAGTATAGCCCTATTAATACTTAATTTATCAATGAGTTATCGACAAAATAACGCCCGATAATATTATCATATTAAATGTTAATTTTGATTAATATCAGGAAGGGAAAAGAGGGGGTGGGGTTAAAACCATAACGACAACTATAACTCATTGTTCTCTCTCTCGCGCTGTGCAAAATTGTAAATTTTCAACAAGCAGAAAAGAGCAGGAAAAAGAGACCAAAACAAAAAGAGGCGAAGAAACTCGTTATGCTAAACGTATATAATTTTCATAATTATCAACAAGTCAGTAACAATTTTCATCTCGCGTCAAGCGCACCTGTCTGCGGTTCCGAAACTAATACGCGCGCGCGCGCACCTCTATTATACATAACGCGGGGGCCGGCACACCCGACACACGACACAAGAGAGAGAGTTGCACGCACACGCACACACAGTCACGCGCCATCAAGTTTTCGCACAATACCTGCGCCAACGTAAATAGACAATAAAATTAGGAAGAAGAAAAAAAAGAGCTCCGGGCCCGGGGACCTCTTTCGCGAGCAGGCATAGCGTTAGAAGGAGAGAGCGCAACAACAAAACAGCAGCAGCAGCAGTAGGAGAGAGAGAGAGAGAGACAGAGAAAAAAACAGGTGGGGTGAGAAGGACAAAAGCAGAAAAAACGACAAAATAACCTTCTATTTCGTCTCTCTCTCTCTCTCACTCCCTACCCCCGAGGACATTCCCTTCCATTTCTCTTCTCTTCTGTTTCGTATTTCTCCTCCCTCTCTCTCTGTCACCCTCGCGACCCCCTTCGGCTTCCGCTTTGCCGTGTGCGTTTTTCTTGCTTTTTTTCACTCCCCACCCCCAGCCATTTCCCGTTACCCTTTTTGTGCTTTGCATTGTGAATCGAAGGTGGAAGAGACAACAACTTGCTAGTCACACACGTAGCCCGTGTGCAAGCTCTCTCTCTCTCTCTTGCCGCAAGCTCCGCATGTGTGCAAGATATAGGGAGTACGTTCTGCTGTATATCGGACTATGGGAAAAGGACGCAAAGGGAGAGAAAGAGATAGAGAGGAGCGTCGAGTGCAGGATAGAGAGCAAGAGAGAGAGTGTGTGTGGCGGACGAGAGGAAAAACTTTTTAATCAGTACCCGCGGCCATTTGTATGGCTCCCCAACGCTCCTTTCGTCCCTGGATAGGCAAAGGGGGGGGGGAGGGAGGGGGTATGAGGTGTAGAGAGGAGAGAGAGAGAGAGAGAGAGAGAGAGGGAGGCTGGTGTAGCGCAGCTAGCCAGGGCCGGGCTTTCAAATAACCATACAAAACGAGCGTCCCGGTGCTATAAATTCATGGCCTCGACGTTGTGTCGTAACTTCGGGGGTAGAGGGTGAGGGAGAGGGAGGGAGCAAGAGAGAGAGGGCACGCGGGGGGACGACTAGGAGTGCCCGCTGCAGAAATCGCTGAATAGACAAGTGCAATCGGGGCGTTGCCGGCCCCGTGGATTTTTCTCTCTACCTCCTCCAATCCTCCCGCCCTTTCCCTTCCCCGCACTTTCCAACCTCTCTCACTTGCCCTCCAGTCCTCCTGGCAGATTCTACCGGCGAAGCGCGTTCTTAGCCGAGGCTTCCAGCGTTTTTCACAAATCGATTCCCTGCCTCGCTCTCTCTCTCTCTCTCTCTCTCTCTTTTTCTGCACCGAGCCCGTTCCTCCGACCGCCACTACCCCCTTCACCTCCTCCACATCCTCCTGCCCTCCTGCGCTTCATCGATTTTTCCATTAATATTAATCGGCCTCGGCCCACCAACTTTTGATATATGGCCCTCCTCCGGCTATATACGACTACGTCTGAGTTTACCCGCGCACACTCTATATATACGTGCACGCGCGCGCGTTACGTGTGCATAAGCTCTTCCGGTATAAAAATTTTTGCGCTCCTGCTGTATATTTTTCTATACGCACACGGCAACGTTTCAGCAGCGGCCGCACAGGGCGCAGGCTCATTGATTCTCCGAAAACTTTTTGAATGACCGCCAACCGGTCTCGCTCGCTCGCGCACGTGCGATAGAGCGTTGCAGCAAGGCTCTGCTGATGAAAATTGAAAATGTAAAATATGTATACGCGGGAGAGAGCCTGTGCTGCCACCGTGTAATGTAGATGACGTGAGAGCTGTGGTGTATGTAGATGATGGGAGAGGTTTCGGCATGCATATATGTATGGGGATGGCGATATCGAAAAGCCGTTAAATTTTATTTTGACGCCAAGGGGATATGGTAAATTTATCCGCGTCATTACTTTATCGAGAGAGAGAGAAAAAGAGAGCACGTAGACATTCTAATCGACTCTTGTGTTGCTGTGTTTGTACACGGCTGTGCATTTGTGTATGATGGGTATTTGGGGTATAGAGAAGAGAGGAGGGCTCGAATCATCAGGCGCAATTCGTAGCACTCGAAATCGTTTATTCCGGCCTTCTTTTTATTTCGGCTTATACACTAGGCCGGATGCAGCCGACAGTCGGGATCGATTTACAAATGGCCAGTTTCGGCTTGAAGCAACGTCCGTTTCCGATACGCCCCTCCCTACCCTCGCCCCTGCCGCAGCACTCGATGTTCAACACTCCCCGCCCCCGCTGCAACCTCTTGTTCACTGGCTACTGTATTGTTTTTCTCCTCTTTCGATTTTGTGCGCGTTAACTGGCGACCCCCGTTCTCTCTCTCTCTCTCTCTCTCTCTCTCTCTCTCTCTCTCTCTCTCTTTCTGTCGCTGTATAAGCCCCCTGCGGAATGAATGGACAAAGTTAATGTGGCGAGTCTCTTCCGTTTAGCACTGGAATTATAATGCCTATATACATCTTGTTCTCTCCTTTTCTATTTTTCAATATTTTTTTTTCTCACTTTTTTTTTGTTATTACTACTGATTGTGCAGCACTTCATGCGGATATTTATTGGTTCCTGGTTCGTGTAAACTGTTTTTATTTATTTATCTTTTTTTCTTTTTGGAAAATGTCGAGTGGTTTATTGATTTACGAGTTGTCGGTTTTCTCGCTGTGCGGTATACTATACTAAATATTTCGGGGCGGGGAGGGGGAATATACTCGGTTTTCGGTTAATCGATTATTTCTTGCGGGATAAGGGGTGAGGGCCGAACAAGTTTAAAACTCTTATGTTGTTGCGCCCGTGGAAATCTGGAATATTCGCGAATCAAGTTCTCGCTCGAAGAATGTTTCGATCTCGTTTATTAAATTGATTCGTAAAGTCATACGGACCCCCGCGCTCGCGCCGTACGAGTAATAATTAAAAGATAAAAGGAATATTCCCCCCACCCCGGAAAAATAGCCGAGTGTTTTCCTAAAATTTTCTCGAGCTCAAGCCTACCCCAAAACTTAAATTAAGTTTCACTTTAGAATCTTGTTCCTCGGGAAAATACGTTATTTACTTAATAATAACTTGGCAAAATTTTCAGCATAACTTCAGTCTTAGCGGTAATATGGGAGGGAGAAAAAATTTTTCACGAGTAATACTCTTTGTGCAATCAGTTAAAAGAAGTTTTTGGATTCTTCCGCTTCGAAGTGGCGGGACAGGGGGGGGGGATACGAAAAGTTTGCTTCTTTAACAAATCGGAGCAATATCGTTATGGCGCGGGGGTGGGGAGTTTTATTTCCCTCCTAACAAAATACCTGTAGCCAAGGAGACAGACGAAGGAGAAAGAGAGACGCGATATCGCGTTTCCCCCTTTTTTTCCCTTCAACTTTTTCAAATTAGACAAACTCTCGAGAGCGAATTTACAACGATCACAAGCATTTTTGCTTCTTCTTATCAGCGGGGCAGACTATGCGCGCGGTAAAAAAAAATTGCCCTCCTCGTCGTGTACAATAAGGATAAAGGTTAAAAGCGGAGATTACAAAACAAGCGAGCAAAAATGCACAAAAAAGAAAGGCGGGGGGAGAAAGAAAGAAGGAGGAAATGGAGAAAGAGGGGTAGCAGTGGTGGGGCCAACGAAGTAAAATTCATAAAAATAAATGATAAAGCGATGAATAACATCGCCCCGTGTCCCAGATATTCGCGTGTACATCTGTTTTCAGTTTATCCTCTCTCACAATAACTGCGCCTGCACTCGAGACCTACCTCTCCCCGATATTCAGGAAAAGAGACTTTCAACGTTTTTCCCCATCCCCTATCCTATCCCAGTCCCGAACCCCTTCGTTTTTTTTCCTCCTTTTTAACCCCTTTGCAATATTATTGTCCCGCTTTTGCTTCTTTGGCCGCTTTTCATTTTGCACTCCCTTTTCTTCCTGCCTTATCTGTCTCCTTTTGTGTCTGCTTTTTGAGAGAGAGAGCAATAACAAAGGCAAAAAGAAATTGATGGACGTGCAGGCTGCTGCTGCTCCTTCCAGGTGTGTGCGTCTGTGTGTATCCTCTCTCCGCTCTGACAAAATTGTATTATCCTTTAAACGAAAATTTGTTACAAAATTTCTTTTCATTCTTTTTTTAGCGTTCGCTACGTTAAATCCTCCTCCTGCCCATCCTGGTCCACTTCGGAGACTTGATTTATTTTCATTAAAATTTTTTTTTACCTCGTTTACATTCATAATGGAAAATTCATTTTTTTGATGAAAGTTTAACAAAAAAAAAAAAAAGAGGGATGGGTGGGGGAGAGATAGACGAAGAAGAGGAGAGGAAGAAAATAGGGGGTAATTTGCATAAGCATAAAATAAGATTGAAAGACCTCGGCCAATTTCGTCCTTATGGATTATCGGTAAAGGGTATGAGGAGAAGGAGGTGGGGCTGCAAAAAAGGAAGGATAAGAGAATATGTCTCTTTTGCACGACAAGATGATACATCGGGGAAACGACAACGTCGCGACAGTGCAACGTCACCTTCTCTCTCTCTGCCCAGGCTCGCTCGTCCTGAAAGTCTATATACGTCTCTCTGAGCAACGCGCGCGACGAAGCCCTTAGCCCCATCCGCTACGTTTTATGTATGGAAAATTGGATGACGCTGCTCGAGAAACTACCTAAGCCTTTTTGCCAGAGCCCCCTCCTTACACCCTCGGGCCAGCCCCTTCACGGACGACATCTCACGCGTCCCTGGAATGACGCGCTTTTACAGACTTTGATTTGCTCCCCTTCATATCCAAATTGAATATCTTTTCTATTTTCTAGCTCGTACATGCGTGCATATATACGAGGAACGTGAGGGAGCGCGAGAGATGACGTGTCGGCGTGTTATTTTGAGCATTTCAACGTATTCGCCGAGTTTTTCCTTCTTAGGGAGACAGCCGAGAAGAAGAAGAGAGGAGAAAGGCATTACTTGAAACGCGAAATTTTTATTTTATTATAAAGTGACGTTAATAGTGGATGAGAGTAAATGCACAATCTCGACTCTTTCTTCTTCTTTCTCCGTTTTTTTTTATCGGATTTTATTCGGCTTGATTCCGGAAAGCTTTTATATTTTTTTAAAGAGAGCCGCTCTTTTTCTCCCTCGTTCTCCTTCGTCTTCTCTCGTGTGGAGCGGGGGCTCTTTAGAAATGTAGGACAAGTGAGCAGTCTTGCAAATGAGCTTGGAAACGAGTAACAGTTTGTTAAATCTCAGTGTGTGAGCCTGCGTGCGTGTCCGTGTGGGGGCAAATAAGTTTTATCATTTTTGCATAATATTCATTGTTTCGTAAATGGTAGAAAGGGGCAGAAGAAAAATCGCGGCGAGGGTTAATAAGAAGTTTTTCAAGTTTACGGCGTCTTTATACGATAATGGATAAAGGGAAAAAACAAAGGGTTCGGGCGTCTTTAAGAGGCATGGAAGGAAGAAAAGGAGGGAGAGAGAGAGAAAAAAACTGTTATTGCGCGTAAAACATTTTGCGTGCAAAGGGAGAAAAAGATAACTTTGCAAGCTCTGTGGTGCGAGGCTTGCCGCGCCGCCACCCGCGTATGGGAAGAGAGAGAGAGAAAGTCGAATAGGGGGAGCGAGCGAGCGTATACGCAGACTGGCCTGCTTTTAATCTTGCAAGAGGCTTCCGAACTTTGTAATGGCCTACAGGGCGAATATTTCGTTAATGCCATTTTAGTTTGGCTACGAATAAATTTCATTTTTTTTTTCAACGCAATATTTATTACAGATGCGTTTTATTTATTTACCTCGTTGATATAATGCAGCAGCTTTCGAAAGCTTCTCAAAAGATACTCCGAAAGATTTTTCGGTGTATTGTTGGGCGTTATCGAAAATGCGTGTATACCGAAGAAAAAAGAAAAAGTTTTTTCGGATTTTAACATTTTCATTACGAGCGAAATAAAAGTACGCGTTACACACGTTGAAACGCCAGAGTTCATGGGGCTTTTAGCGAAATCAAGCGTGGTCGCGAGCGCGTACGCGCTTATTTACATGTGTAGGTGTATCGATGCGCCCGAGGTATACAGCGAACAATAATGAAAACGAGCCGGCGAGGCTCTTTCTCAAACGTAAATTTGAGTGCACTCCGAAGCCTATGGGCTACACGTTGTGTTTGCCCAATAGGTTTTGCAATACCGACGAATTAATTTTCACGACCGAAGTATAGTGATTCGAACTAGTAAGTAAGCGGTATAACGGAGTTTCAAGTTGAGTAGTGAAATTTTTCGGCATTTTTGCGAAGATTTGAGGAAAGTTAGGCTCGAGAAAAGTTAATAATAATGAACGGTTATTCAACCGCCCTTTTTTTCTCTTTTTTTTTTTTATTCTAAATTTATGCGAGAGTTTGTTCTCGGGTCAACGAATGCCAAAGAAATAACATCGCTTAATGGAAAAGTCGAGCGGAAGAGCCTCCCTTCTTTTTTGTCTCTCTTGCGTGAAAGCTCGAGTTAGCCATGAGTATTAGGTCACACTATAAATACCAGGGCCGGAGCATCAACTTGTCCGGGCTGTAAGAGATTTTGAGACATAAAATATTTTGTGAGGCTTTGCGCGTTAAATAAACGGCGAGCTCTCTTTTTTTTGCTCTCTCCTCTCTCTCTTTTCGCCAACGAGCTGACTAAACTTTACCGAATTATTCGGCCAAAAATAAATTTAAGTAGCGCACCCCGCAGAAAAGGAGAAAAAAAAGAGGGGAACACGGGGGAAAATATTATTTTTATACGCAAACTTAGCCGGCGTTTTTTTGAAAACTTTCGATATGCACTTTGAATTAATCAATCGTAGAAACGTTAAATTTTTACGCGCGTGTTTGCCTCGTTGCGAGCGCAATAAAAATTTTCCAATTCATTTGCTAAAACAAATCGGAGAAGAAAAAAAAACAAATAGCGTTTTAAATTTTCATAACGGCATTTGCGTAGAGTTTAAATCAATTTATCAGCGTCGAAGCTGCAAATTGTTTCAAATTCAACGTATGAAAATTTAAATGCCAGTTAATTATGCAGACGAGGGTACGGGGTGAAGGGGTGGAGAGGAGTAAATCCCAGAGAAGCGAGAGAGATAGAGAGAGTCACACTGACAAGATTGTATTTGCGACAAATGTTAGCCGCTTATACACGGGGCATTTGATTTTATCTTGGCCTTCTAATCCGATATTTACCAGACCGCACAAAATATATGCACAGAGCCACACGCACGCGTGTGTCCGTGCGTGTACGCGAGCGCGTATGCGTGTACGTACGCGGCCTCATAAAGCACACAACAAGCAGGCGTTCTACTGCATTTTTCTGCGGTCTACTTTTAATTACTCTACTGCTTTGTCCTTTTATTTACGGCCAAGTGTGAAAGAGGTGAAAAATAAAAAAGGGAGAGAGAGAGAGCCAACGCCGTGGGAATGATGTAATAAAATATAAAAGATATATGCGTTACATCCTGCCTCCTCTCGTGAAAGATTTTCTCGCTGCATTAGCTGCAAAATGTCCCCCTTTCTCTCTCGCTTTTCGCTTTGTAGTAAACAAATCGAGAAAAAAAATCCAGTATCTTTGTAATCATCGGATAAACATCGCGTACACAAGTTTTATGGTATGAAAAAAAAGGAAAGAAAAAAGATAAAGCCGAGAGAATTACAGAGAGAACGCCGGATATTTGCTTTTCCTATATTCATGGAAATTTTTCATTTGCGCGGCATATAAGGACGAGAGAGGCGGACCCTGCGAGAAAGAGAGGGGCGAGAGGGGGCGGGGGAGAAACACAAATTAATGCGGAGCGCGTGCGCACGGCGTAGCGAACTATGTAATTTCAAGTACGAACTGTAATTTCCAATGTAGCTAACTGTGTTATATCACGTAAATGCGCTGCTCATGCTCTCTTCTCTCCCTCTCTCTCTCTCTCTCTCTCTCTAGCGCGAGAGAAAGTTCCGTCTCTCTGTCTATCCCTTTACTTCGTTTCCAGATTTGCCTTCTCTCTTATTCGCCGTCTCTCTTTCTTCCTCCCCCTCAAGCTATATACACACACGCGCGTACACACGTACACAAGCGCAGCGGCAGAGGTTCTTATACGCTGGAGGAGAGAGAGAGAGAGAGGAGCTTGGCTGTTTTCGGAATAGCTATTTTGCGGTGCAACGAGTGCCTCCGCCACGCCGTACCCGAAATTAAGGAGCCAGGCATTGCGGAGTTTAGCTTCGAGGCATTCCTCCCGTCCCCCTTTTCTCTCTCTCTAGTCGTGTCCCACACCACTCGCTCCCATTCGGTTTCCTTATTTTTACTTCTCCTTTTCGTCGCTCCTCGCCTTTTACTTAGTTACTTTGCCACCCGTTCTCGTTTGTCATATTTTACGATCTATATATATACGCACTGCGGATGTGCTTTTTTTCTTTTCATTTCCACCTCTATCTTTTTTTTTTACTCGTTTGATATTTGTACTTTCGGTAAATATCACGAGTCGCTGTGTTTAGTTGTGCAATTTAAAGTTGCGAGTTTGCGTTGTTCTACGAATTATCAAAGTAAATATGCCATTCGGTCGTGTTTTTCATTTATCCGTTACGCCGGATTTCATTTGAAATAACAATATTTTTCGCGGCTGAAAAAATGTTTAAAGTAATTTCGTTACAAATTTTTTTTTTTATTATTCATCCCAAACTAGTAATAAACATTTTGAAAATTGTACATCGATATATAGATCAAAGGGGCGAAAATATTAAATTAAAAAGTCTATATTAGCGAATGGAAGTGATGTTTGATGTAGAGTCGTCTCGCGTCTGTGTCCGTGTGCAAACACCAGCTGCGCCTTATGACTAAATAAATATTAAAGAAAAGTGCAGATGTAATTAAAGAACTGAAAAAATAGTATTAACTTAATTAAAATAACGAGATTTCTACGAGGCTACGGCGCTCGAGGGTACAGAGGACGACGCGCGCGCGCAGTTTCCCTTTATTTATTTTAGATAAGTATTTACATTACAAATTCAGCCGGAGTTATTTTTCACGTTCGTATAATTTTAAAATAAACGACATACTGCAAACACAAGCATTATGTAAATATTATCTCGGGAATACTTTACAATTTCATATCAACATCAATAACATTTATTTTGCTTGACTATACATTTACATAGAGTACAATAAAGCATAATAACTCAAATTCATTTGACCGTCTAATGCATTTTAATCAAATATAAATTAAACATCAGCGCGTAAAAAAAACATTGTCCCCTTATTCCCCTCCAAAAAAATTGCAACGGATCCTCTGTAAAATAAATCCACGAAAATGTTTATCCCGATATCAAGCTTAATCAAGTTTAATCATCTCGGCAGTGCGATTGATCGGATAGACCGAGGCAGGAGGGATAGGTGTATAGTGTGGAAAATTTGTTCGTTCGCCTAACCAGGGTAGATCGAGGATGTAGGCGGGGGAGTAGGTGGAGGGCTTGCTAATTGTTCAATTAAGACTATAATTTCATTGAGGTGCGAGGGGGGTGGTGTCCCGAGGTGGAGAGAGAGAGCAATAGGAGAGGCATCGTATATATACAGCGGTGCGAGAGAGCATCTACCGGCGGGGCGCAAGCATAATAATCGATCCTTACTGTTTGCAGGTCGGAGTCACGATGCAAACTATGTGCTATATCGATTGGGCAAGCGACTGTCGGCCGGGGCGCGGCAATATGTGGAAACCGGCCGGACGGATAATCTCGACACCGGCGGCGATTCCCTCAATATTCTCCACTCGTTCACCGGGCCGGCTGTGCCCCAGGGCGAAGGCACCAGTATCGCCAAGGCCTTCCTCGATGGCAATCACACCCTCATCAGTGTCTTCGCGAGAATCAATCCGAGCCCCGACTGGTTCGTCGGCGTCGACTCGTTTCAACTTTGCGTCGAGGACAATTGGGTCGATCTCGTCACCGTTGAGGTATGAAATCTTTGTGTACTTTGTAGTTTTATATTATTTTTGGCCAGGGTACACCTTTTTATTTTTGCAAAAATTACTTGCCATGTTTCAACTGGATTATTTAGAGTACAATTTTTCCTAGGATTCATGAAGGAGAGAAACTAATTAAACTATGATTCAATTATAATGTTTTCACGATGTAAAATGTTTGGAATGCTTCATTTATAAACAGCCGATCAAGCAGCTTAACTATATACAAATAATCACGATTGTATAGTAATTTCTGTTTATATACGTTGCGCACATATGTTGGCTGTTGACATAATTGAAACTATTATTTTGGCTTTTAAAAGTTCATTTGCGACAACAATTATAAGTTTATTTTCTGAGTCGTTGCGAGAGCATCGAGAAAATGATTTAAAATAAATCATTAGGTCATTTTTTATTTCTTGGCAAGAGCTGAATGATTGGGATGAAATTATTTTCTTTTTATATTAAAATCTCCAGATTATTCGGTTACTGACTTCGATTACTTCGGTTATTACTAATTTATGAAGAAAAAAAACACCTGTGTGCAAATATATAATTGTAAGTGAGTTACATCATACGCGATGTGTGCTTATTGAAAATTTAACATAACAATGTGCTATTTCTGTTATTATTCAAAAAATTTGAAGCAGTTGGGCAAAGAAAGATTCGCAAAAAAAAATTTGATGACCTTTTGTTAATAATTCGACGTTCTCTATTGCCATTGAAATTTTGCACGGTTCTCTGAGAATACTTCCGTTCTGATTACAAGTAGACTATTGCAGATCTATAATTGTCCACACATCATTATTTCAGGACATTGGGATTTTTTAAAAATTGTTGAATACGATTTTGTTTGCCAATTGATAAGTGAATTTTATTACACAATCGAGTTTACATTTATGACATGTCAGGTTATTCCCGGGTTAACTACTAGCAGGTATCTTAGGATAGATAGTGTCATATAACTCGTAAAATTCTTGTTGTTCGTCGACTTGTACCTACGAAGTTTGTAATTTACTTAGGTAATCTTGATATGTTTTAGCAATATCAATAACGTCTTTATCGCCTCTCCTTAGCTTTTGAATAGCAATATTTATCCAATTGACGTAGCTTGAAACTTCAGTGAAATGATTGATTAGAGAAGTGTCGCACCACGTAGGACCGTAACTTACAATGCCAATGATTATTGGTAGTTTGTCATGTGACGGCCTAACTACAAGTGGACCACCACTGTCACCCTGAAAAATGCAAAACATCCAAAGTTGATCATTAATTTGCCAATCATAATTATATAACATAGAACCATAAACTAGATTTACTTGACAAAGTCCTAAATTGTTTAGAAAACTCTTGGCTCCCGTTACTATTGGATTTCCAAGTGGATAACCGCAGACTCGTTGTTCACCTTTATCGCACTTGTTTCTGCTCAGAACTTTGTATTTCACAGTGTACATTTGATTGTCAGAGGTCAAATTATAAATCTCCTTGTACTCGGTTGCGTCGAAATTGGGCACAATTTTATTGTATCCGAACCCGGATGCCACGGCGTCTCTTTCTTCAAATGATTCTTTTTCTCTTGGTAATTTTACCAAGCCGATGTTTGACTGGTTGATATGGAACTTTTCTTTCAGCTACAATTTATTACAATAAGTATTAATTTATCTTACAGCAGCAATGAAAGTAATATTAAAACCAGCAGATTCGCAATTGCTAAAGGCTCACCTTCAAAACGGCGATGTCGTTGAACACAAACAACGTGTTATTTATATCGTGCTGTTGTAAATAGTTTTTGTGTATAAAAGCGTAGGACACGTCAATTGGAGGGACTTCCAATTTATTCAAGTTAGCAGTTCCCGCTACGACCTTATATTCAGAAGGAATAAATTGCGTGGATTTGTTTTCGGCCAAACAATGGGCTGCAGTCAATACTATATCGTCATCGATGAGCGAACCGCCGCAGATATGTTGACCGTAAACTTGTAAAGATACTTGATACGGAAGTGGCCTTGAAGGTCGATAGCCAAAAAGGTTTTCCAATTCTAAACCAGTAGCTAAAACATACAATTTAAGAATTTATTGTTATTTCTAATAATTTTATATCGGTAATTTCCTCTTTTTGAAGTACTATTTTCTTTAATTAATTCATTACTAATAATATAGCAACTTACCTATGCTGGCAAAAAGAAGAAGCAGCAGTGCTGTACAATCCATTTTGTACATTTTGCACATAACCGAATTATTGCAACGAAACTGGTGATTTAGTCGCAAAAACTTGCTTTTATACACTAAAAACCATAATCTTATCGCTTGACTAAAAGTACCCGAAAAATTGGTATTTCTGCTAAAAATATAGAAGCTTATTTATTCTTTGATAGCGTTATTAAAAAAATATTGGAAAAGACAGGTGCTTATTAACATATGAATCAATATCAATTGATAATCTTCCTGTATAATTATTCGCAGTATGAAAAAATTAGCGAAATTTACTACGCTTTCATTGCTATGGCAGTAATAAGAAACTATTAATTTTATCAAATTCACATTTTATTAAAAGTTTGCTCAGACGAAATCAAGCATAAAAATTGTCCAAACAAAATTTTCAAGGAAACGGTTTTATCTCTTGTTAATTTCTTGTAATTCTTCATTGTCTCTTCAAAATTGCAAATAATATATACTATTAAATTAAAAAAAAGAATAAAATTAAAAAAAATCGAAGCTTTTTTAAAGATAATTGGAACTAGATCTAGAATTTTGCAATTTTTATCTTTCAAACTTCAGAGTTGACAAACCTGATAATTCAACCCCAAAATCTTTGTCTTAGATACCAAAACCTTATCCTAACTATCATGTTTCATTCGTTGGGTATTTCCAAATCGTTATTTTTTACGAAAATACTGCATACCTTCGTTAGTTTATGAATAAAGTACATGGAACTGTGCAAAAAAAATTTGTTATCAATTGCGTATTTTCGACTAAAATTTCAAAATTACATTTTTTACGCGCGTATCCAATAGAAGATAAGAATTATTTATAAATTAAGTACAATTTGAAATAGGAATCTCAAGCTTTTTTCACATTTTGATTATAACGTAGCAGTTTTATTGCATTTATTACCAATTAAAATTTGTAATATCAACTAATTTATTTGTGAATCGGTAGATTTATCATCTGGAATTTTGCCGAACTAGGGAATTCCCAAGAGACCAAGCTAAAGTGATATCTCTGGTTATTTTAAATATTTATTTATTCAACTGATTAAAAACGAGCATTTGCCAACTAATACATATATTTCAAAACTTTTTTTTCCGTACTTTTACAATATAAGTCAATTGGCAAAAATAAGTAAAGATCTAACAAAATCATCTTCCATTCCAAAGTACCTCATTGAATAACTTTCTTAAAAAAGTTAAAAAAATAAAATAATAATCGATCCGTTGGAAACCCATGCGTACGATATACCAGTCTCCAGCAAGTGGAAGCAGAGCGAGGGAGTCGTAGAGCTGCAACATTAGGTCAGAGAACAAGGCCAGCAAATATATTGCTAATAAATCGATATAGATTCTTTATATAGACTCCCTATGTATCGATCAGATGTTTTAATTTAACTCAAAACACTGAGTTACTATTATTATTATTTTTTTCTTAAATATAAATTAAATCCCAGAAAAATATAATCGCATAATTTAAGTATAATTAGCCAAAAGAGATTTTTCCTATGAAAAATGATTATGAAACAAGTACATGGATTATTGTATTCTAAAGTAATGAAAAAATTCACAAATATAAAAAAAGTCAACTTACCCTCAATTTGTTTAATAATCGAAAGAAAGAGAGAGAAGGAAAAAATAAGAATTGGAATATTTCTTCGTAGTTGGATCCCCTGGACGGCGGCACGGACAACGGTTTTACATTTACAGCAGCAAATTGGCCGACGCAGCCTCAAGGAATCGCTTACAGAATCACATCACGTTATCCCGCTCATCCTGCCGGAAGTTTCTACTACCCGAATCTACCTCGTCTGCCACCAATTGCCACGCTTACTTTCACAAAGGTATATATATATATACACCCGCCGTTAATTTTTATTTACCATATTCTCACTCTCGCTCAAGAAATTTAACCCGCGTCTAACTATTATGCAACACGCCTTTGATACAAAGTTGCAGCCGCAGAAAGAGAGAGAGAGAAAGACCATACTATACGAAAAGTCGCACGCAATTTAACTTTCCCTTCGAAAATTATCACTTTATCCGTACTCCTTAAAGTCTTTGTCCTGCAACTTTTGCTCTGTTATTCAACAAATTTCATTACATTCGTCAATATTATCAGTTAAAGCCCCATCCGACCTTTTATGGCTAAATCGAAAGCTACGATCTCGTTTGCTCCTAACGATACTTTACGCGCGGAGTCGCAAATTCTGTCAAGGTGAATTCAATTGTTGCTTTGCGTAAAAGCCTTGGCGTCCCAAAGACGACGGTTAGTTACTATCAGCAGACGGATAAAAGCGCGCCTCCGACAGTTCGGTGTGTCTGATAAAGCGAAATCGAGGAGAGGGTATATAGCGTACATCGGATTAGCGAGATTAGATTCATGCGAGAAAGGAAGGGGAAGGGGCTGGACAATCGAGCGGATGACTATGGGAAATGTCTTCGGCTCTAGCACCTCAGCCTCTCCGTGATACAACTCTGAGTTTAGATAAGCTCTATATACTGCCGCGCGTTAACGTGCAGCCGCACACATTCGCCGTTTTGAATAAGCCAAAGCGTTGATAAATGATGGAGTGAAAATTTAGCAAGTACTTGCCGACGGCTTTTCATGTATGCAAGCAGTCGACGGTATTTTACAGTTTTGAAAAGGCAGTTTATGCCGGATTTAAGCTCGTACAAATGTGGATCCGTTTTATTCGGCGTACAGTTTGTAATTTGAAGATTAATGCTAGGGGATGAAAAACACCGTACTTTTAATTGACCAAGTGAAAAAAAATAAGAAAAAAAAAGAAAATTAATAATATAATTTTTTTGAAATTTTTCCAAAGTAGATTAAAAAAGTCGGGAATTCAAAGTAATTGCATGTACCCAAGACCGAATTTTAACGTTTAATTAGCGAAACGCATAGCATCATCGTTATCGCGGTTCATAATGGAAATAAAGTAGCGTATCGCGTTCAATTTTGTTTGTCAATACCGAATAAAATCGAGAGAGAGAGCCGACGAAAAAATAAAGAACGAGATATGAAATTTATCGGCGCACTTGCAAGCGAAGCATGTCGACCGAAGCTATGATGTTATTAGATTGTCGAAAAAAAAATAAAAAGGAAAAAAAAAGGAATTTTCAAGTTAGATCAGCGTCGTGAAAGATGTATTACCCTATTTAAATCTAATATTTGGGAGATATCTCCAGCTCAATAAAGTTAGTCGCAGTAGTGGGCGCTTCTCTGCATTTTACTCGTCGGGATCTCTTTTCATCAGTTTCTAACGTCGCTTGAACTTTATGTCTGAAATCTTGAAAACAGCTTGCGAAATGAACTTTTCTTTACCATCTCGTTCACTTTTCATCCGCGCTTTTACCCTATTCTCCGCCCCTTGTGCTTTTATTTTGCAGCCCTTCTCGCGGCGATGTTGGCAATTTGACTGAGAACGGACGACACATCAGTTACTAAAACGTATAAACTTATACTAGAAATTTAATGTCGAGTGTCTTTATTAATTCAAGTGACATTTCAGTGAAATTATTTGAATTTTTTCTAATAATATCGTTATATTCCTCACAAAAATATAAGTATAAAAAACAGTTGTATAAAAAGAAAAAGGTAACAAAATTACGAGTGTCCATTTGACGTATCCATTTGTGAAAATGTGTAATGTACGAGGTTCGCAAATAGAGACTACGTATTAGACATTCAGAGATGGTTTAACAACTCCAGAGACGCTTAATTACACGCGTGCCAGATCCTAATTATGACTCTTTCTTCGTTTGAACAGTGTCAAGTCGTTTTGCCTTTATTTTTACACATCCGTTCGGCAAATCGCCTTTGAAAAATTACCTGCATTCTTGAGTACTCCCCCGGCCCGGTCTATTAACCCGTTAATTACATTTCTTTCATTTTCGCATCGACAAAGATTTTTCATCCGAGAGCCTGGCATTAATGCACCTTTTTCCGTATACACGAAGCTAACGATACTGAACTAACGGTTTTTGCATGTCTTGTATAATTGATGCAAATGTAGGTCTTACCTAAAATAAAAATTGCGAACTCCGCGCCCGCGTATTTTATAATGCAACAAGTTCTACTTTTACTTCAAATGGAGTATACGCAATTAGAGCACGAGAGAAAAAAAGCGCCTGTTTATTGGAAAATAGTACAATGAAGTAGCTTTAGTAAATTTTTCGTTGTTGTTAAGTAGGCCGTAATTTTCAAGAGAAGTAAAACGAGAAAAAAACGGGGAAATTGATTCAAGTGCGTCACGCGTAATTACTGCCGATTAAAATAATCGTTTTTGTACTTATTGTAATTATTTAAGTTAAACGTATTCTCCGGATATAGCACTTTTATATTTTTATAATCATTTCTTTTTCTTTTTAAATTTTTCTTATTTAACTTGCTGGTCAAGTTACTTTTAATATTTGCGAGCAATCTCAAATCTTATAACGATCTTTCATATTATTCGGTAAATGAGACGGTCAATTCTTTTTATAAACTCATCTCAATTGTATAATTAAGAGATATCTCGGAATATTTAGTCTAATTGATGTTTGAACGTTGTTCTCTTAACGCTGTACAAATGTCTTTATCGTTTAAGTAGAAAAATCCGGTTTGGTCAGACACAATCATAAATCGACGAAATTCAACGATATTTTTCAAAAGAAATACATGATAAAAGTCAATAACTTAAAATCGGGTGATTTATGTCTGCAACGCTGAACTAAAAAAAAAGAAGAATATTGTGGGGGGGGGGGAGAGGGGGGTAAAAGAAGAAAACGAAGTAAATTCCGAGTGAAATTTTTGTATTCGAACATCTAACATCGGCGTCAAACACAATTCCGATATATAGGTGGCTGCTCCGCCGGCGGGGGCAAAGTCACGAACTCCCTGTCTGTGTACAGAAGCCGGTACAAATCCGTCTAATCTTTCATGGTGAGACGTGACATAAAAGCTGTTGTACCATCTCCAACCCCGCGCGTATGGCAACACGCCACTTAATACAAGCCACGTACGTATAACGTCAGCAGGAAAAAGAAAGCGAAAATACCCCAAGCCGGCTTCTACGAACATTAAGACAGACGGCTCTATGCTCTTATTTTTTTCTTACCCTCGCTTCTTTTCTTACTCCCCCTCCCCTCGTTTTTCCTCTCCGCTTCCCTCCGCACGCGCGGCCACACTTGTGGATATACCTGCCGCCAACGCGTTTAAGTTCTAAGTAATTAATGTCTTGTATTTATTATTGCCGTAAATAACGAGAATTTTTGAAGTTACCTAAGCTTAAGCCTGGTGATTTTTTCTCGGGAGTTTCATGGAAAAAAAATTGCCCGGTGGAGTAAAAAAAAATCTCGTTATTGTAACTGAACGCTAAGATAATAAAGGACTGGAAATGAAAAAAAGACGGAAGATTATTAAATGTTTGAAATAAGCGTCATTCTTCTTTTCAATAGCTTGTGGGAAAAGACATTATTATTAGCTTCCATTTTAAAAATACCATTGTTAATTTATCGATTAAGCTACTCTACGATACTATTTAACTTTTTGGAAGTTATCAATTTTCGTGATATTGCTGGAAAAAAAAGTGAAGAAACGTAATTAAATTTTGATTAAAGTAGTTGCAGCAAATTGCGTTACATCTTCTTCTTCTTCCTTTTTTTTTCTTTTTTTTTTTTTTGTTCAAGTTGAAATAAGGCTTGTCCCTACTACCAATTTCCGTCGCACGAAACTGAATAGGGCAAGTTAAACACAATTACATTTTTTTTCGCCAACCGGAGTCGAGAACGTGCGATGAAAAAGGGGGAGTAGGGGAAAGGCGAAAATAATCAAGAAATTTCCAATGAATCACTTATTTTTTCGCGCGTATATATAACCGAAATAAAAATTTACCCGGGCAATTAATTAAACTGTAAAGGAGACAAAATTTTCGTTAATAACCGCGCCACAATGCACTGCGCAATAAATACGCCTACCGTTTCTCGGCTTCATTAAGCATTCAACATTTGCTTTCTGTTGAATAAAACATATTAATAATTTATACGCCGAAATAAGGGGGGGAAGCCATCGCACAATAGGCCAAGCGTAACGCGAAGTTGGCTTGCAAAACAAATCGCCCCCCCCCTTTCATCCCTCAAAAAATGGAATAATTTTGCAGATTTAAAAAAAAAATGGAAAATGAATCTTTGCTCAAACAATCGCCTCTCCCCCTTTTATCCTCGGGGTATACGTACTCGGATGAAAATTATTGAAAACGAGCCATTACAGCATTTGAAATAAATTTCAATGGCTAATAAAGCTTTAAGTAAATTCAGTTTGAAATGGAGATTTCTATTAGCTCTGTAATTACTCGATAATTTCCATCGATAATATCTTGGTAGTTCGATATTAAAAGTGGTCTGAAATAGACCGGGGAGGGCGGATAAAAAAGAAGAAAAAAAAGAACATGGAGACGAGGGTAACGAAGGGGAGAGAGAGAGAAAGAAAGAGAAAATAAGTAATTCTCTTTGCTTATTTTAAGCTGCGGGAGTACACTTTGACGGAGACGTACCACGAAGACGACGTAGAAATGGAATTCATCAGTAGCGAGAATCTACTGTCGAACGGGGCTAGCAGCTACCTGGCAGGAGCAGCAGCACCGACCCCCCGAGGAATCGATCCGAACCGAGACTTGAACGAGGCCATAGCCGAGGAGCGCAGGGAGATGGATACCCAACGATACAGGTAATCCTCTATCGCCAGTCCGCTCCGCGTTTTTCTCCCTTTTCTTGCATCACCTTTATTCCTTTTCATCCTCTATCACAGTCAGTTATTCCCTCTTTCGCTCTCCCCCTTTTTTCTTTATTCCACTCGTACCGGCCTCCTTCGCGACTAGAGCCGCCATTCGCTATGCCCCCTGTCTTCCGCGCTTCCTCCTGAGATTTTTCACAACCGCTCCGACTAGATCTGCCCCCCCCCGTGAAAGCTCCAATGCTCTCCGTCTCTCCCTCTCAAGAGAGAAAGTCCGAGCTTATGGCAATATTCATCTGCCTTACTAACCAAATTTATGGTCAACAGATCTTCTCTCGATTTACGTGTGTACGTATACAGATGTATATCTGCCCACGTAAGCCGTATGAGCTTTCGAAAATACGTGCTTCGCGATCTTATTCTCCAGTTCGATAAAGAGAAAATTGCTTCGCTTTTGTACGCGCAATAATCGAGATTTAAACTTTTCTCCTTTTCATTCAAATTAGTTTTATAACGATTATATCGAGCGCGTACAAGATAAATGCCGAGAAGTTTGCGTTTACCAACTGTATCATAACGGCGACAGTGGTGTATTAATGTTGCAGAAGCAGATATATAACGAAAGATTAATTATAAAACTTGTCAACCGTTCTCTCTTTTTCGACGTTAATTATAATTTATTACAAGACATTATGAGATTTTAAAAATTTGTTAATTTGTTTTCGCTTCCCTCTCGACGCGAATTGCTCTCTCTCTCTCTCTCTCTCTCTCTCTCTCTCTCGCGCCGAAGTAAATGGAAAGATGATAACTTTAATATGATTTATTAAGGGGAATAATTTTTAAAGCTATTAATCTTCTTATTTCTGAGAGCTTAATATTGTACTTGAATTTTCTGCGTCTGCTCAGTTACTTAAATTAATTACCTACTTCTATTCCTGTAAAGCAGAATAAACATCATCTTTATATTAAATCTCGAGATGGGATTTCGCGAGTTTTAATTTGACTACAAGAGATTTAAGAAAAGCTTATTTAAATAAACATAGTTTCGCTTAATATTCATAATTTCGTTGTTTCCACCCCCCCCCCCCGAAATAACAGATGTAAATTGCGCTTTAACCTGAATCTTTAATAGAAATTCGTATCTTTTCTTGCCTTTAAACATGTACGTTTGATGCATTAGTTAATTTTAAATGAAAAAAATTAATTTTGTCAAAATGTTGTCGTTCCGATTTACAAATAATTGTGGAAATATCCTACTATACATATCGAATGCCACGAGGCATGAGGTTCTAGGTAATCAATATTCTGCATTAAATTTAGTATTGATTTAGCCGACAACGGATTCGGAAAATTTGACACACAATACATAATTTCACATAGAATAATCCCTAGTTTTAAACGGATTTCCATGTTTTTTTCAAAAAATATGATCGATTAACTCTAGTCATCGATTGTTATTAAAAATAAAAAAAAAAGACTACGTTAATTTGCATAAACGATATTTCGTTTTAACCAAATCAATGGCAAATTGTAGCTTCTCAACTGAAGTACAAATAAAAGGTGGAGAAAAGGTAAATAGCCAAAGAAAAAAAAATGAAATACGCGTATGCTCGCGCGAAGGGTGAGTTCGCCTACAGACACAAACACACACACACACACAAACGTACACATAAGCTCAACTAGTCACCGGAATCTCAAAGAAACGTAAACATAAAAAACTTCTCCATAAATAACTCCATTCGCGCAGCTATCTGTAGCAGCGCAGCTTTCTTTCTTTCATCTTCCTATCCCCCCCCCCCCCCTCTCAAACATATACGCTCCGGTGAGATCCATCGATTTGCGGGGAATCGTAAATCAGGCATTGAAATTGTTATCCCAAGGGCTGCTGCCTGGCTCGGAAATTCCGGAGCGCCTGTTCGCGGCACTGGGAGCGCGATAGATGCCGACTGTGTGTGTACGCGCGCGACATACACCCAGACCCGACTATGCATTTTAATACTCTCGGAAAATGAAACTACCGAACGCCCTCTCTCCCCGAGTCGGAAATAAACAGCTTGGCCTGCAATTCATCTTATCCATTCTTAAAATAAAAAAAAAATGATAAAAATTATCAAAACGATTATCTAACCCGTACGACATTTTTCTTTTTCTCTTTCTCAAACACTCGATAGGTACTGGACGCCGGATAATCAGTCGGAGTACTCGGTCTACGGGAACAAATCAATGCCGACGAAGAGCGTCACCGCTCCGTCGGCTTACTCGGGCGCCCAAAGTAGCGCAGAGCCGAGCTCGCCGCCAGCAGCACAACAGACATCGACGACCCTAGCGACGACGATCCAGGCGCACTCGACGCGCCCGCTGCCGAGCAACTCGAAACAACAAGGATTCCAGGCGCAAACTTGGCCGTACTATCAGGCCAACCGGGCGAACGTCGGGCCTTTAAAGCCTTACGTGGGCCGCGTGGCGCCTGCGAAGAAGCTAGCCAACGACACCGCCGGAATAATATCGTCGATGGGCCGGGACAAAGTTATGGCCACGTGGAAGAACGTAAGCGGCAATTCGATCGAGCATCAGCGCAGGTATCGCACGAAGCATCATCAGCTCTGGCTGAAAGGGAAACGCGCCAAGAACCGTGAGTACAAGCTTATTTTTTTGTAATTCTCGCGCATCGCTGCGTATACTTTCTTTTTTTATTTTTTGTTAATCAAAAAAGTTGCAGCGACATTATAAAGCTCGATTAGCGCGAAATTCAATTACGCAATTTTTCTCGCGCTTTAGCGCGAGAGACCGAGGCATTAAATTAGTCAGACGCGGCGCACACGTGTGCCAACTTTGCTCGATTATTAAACTATCCCCAAAAGAAAAGGAAAAACTCCGGGGCGCGTATGCGGTATATGAAACTGGTGTGTCGTCGAGCGGGGGAATAGCGCGTGTGTACATACGCGCGAGAAAGGGAGAGACTGAGCGAGCGCGTCTCTAATTATGATTGCAGGTGCCCCGCGGGACTGCAAGGTAAGCGAGTGGGGAGCTTGGAGCGCGTGTAGCCGTAGCTGCGGCATCGGGGAGACCCAGAGGACGCGGCGCATCGTGATAAGGCCACGCAGGGGCGGCCTCGCCTGTCCCCCGCTGACGGAGACCAAGTGGTGCGGCAGCCCGAGTCCTTGTCGCAAGCCCGAGCCCGTTGGCCCTTATCGCTGGTAGTAGTCACGGCCGAGCCGGCTCTAAATGGCCGCGAGCAACGACACACACACACACACAGACATACGCGCGTCAAGCAGACACACACGGTCCTCGGCAGACACGCGCGAGAAGGATCTATCCCATCGCCGAGCGGCCAATCTAACCGAACCAAGTTCGACGCTGATATTATATGATTATATGAACATATCCCTCCCGTCGTCCCCCTACTCCTAGCCCCTCGCCAACTCCCCCCTACAGTTTCCTCTATGTCTGACTGCTCTCTAACACGGCGAACTTCGACGCACACGCTCTGTACATGTTTTGCTGCCGATCGATTAGAAATATATATATTATATATATATCATTGTTCGATTTTGTCGTTTCACGTGAACTGTCAAGAATTGATATATCTTGCGAATCAAAATTGTCGAGAGTGAACGCGAATTGAGTGCGCTTGAATTAGGTGTTGTTTGGGGTAAGAAAGTTATTTCCGCTTTTGAATGATGCTATTGAAAAACCTTGAATAAGTAGATAAATCAAAATTTGTTGGACAAGAAGTTTATTTATACTCGTAGACGTTATTCTGCACAAACGATTATTAGATTATTGATTAAGAAATAAGAAATTCAGATAATTATATATACTTATATACATATATTCTTAGCTTACCTTTTTCTATATATCAGTAGTCATTGGGGAAAAAGTGTTTATAATTTATGAACGAATAAATGAGTGTTATATGTACGTCTTATGTGCGTATGGAAATTTTATAAAAGGAGTTAAAAAAAATTCGTACTTTTTAAAATCTGAAACAGCTTATTTACGACACTGCCTTTCACATTGTCATTTTAGTGTGGTAACGCGAAAACGAATTTCAAACGGAAAAAAGGTATATTCTGTTTCGGCTAAATTCAATTAAATGTTCAATTAGCACGTGAAAAATCTAATTAATTATTGGTATAGTTAGTTTACAATAGCAATCAGATTTTATTAAATTTCAATATTACAATACAATTCTTAATTAACGTTTCCGATGATAAAAGAATAAATTGATAAATTTATAGTAATATTTAAAATGAAATTTGTATCAACGCTTTATTTATATATCAATATTTTTAATTTAATGCATTTTATTTGATTAATATCTCATTATAACAATGAATTTGTCGCCTCCATGTGTTAATCTAAGTGTTGGATCTTAGTGTGAAAGAATAAGAATGTAAAAATTTGTACATTTTTTACGAAAAAAAAGAAAAAATAGAATAGAAAATTTAAAAAAATAAAATATTAGTCTTATAAAGAATATTTATAAAATGAAAAATGCAAAGTTTTTTCGTTCGTTTTCTCTTTTTTCGTTGATTAGAAGATTATCGGCGTCACATAATAATCACTGTTATCACTTTCTACGACAGGACAATCCATGTAAAAGTATATAAATAATATAATGTGTAATGACGTGCGATACGCGGTGTGTAAATGTAAGGATTAAAGTAAAGTAAAGCGATGAAATGTCAATAAAGATCCCATCTTATGTGAATAAGGAAGGATGAAACTTAAGAATACAAATGTTTAACTTAAATTGTAAGGTATCATCATCGTAAGTTATTTAGAGGTTTTTACACGTTTGAATAACTAACAGGTGACGTAATAAATTCTAAGGGATAAAATACCCTTCCGTATTAGATTATTGTATTATATTTTAGAAAATATTTTAATAATATTCAATCTTCTAGCGCTTAAACGTTTTTCGTAATTTCATCTGTACAATACGTTGTTTTTAATCAAATATAACAAGTCGGTTTTACTTGAATTAAAAAGAAAACATGAATTTTTAAAGAATAAACTTGTAAAAGTCTATTTTGGTCTTAAACTATTATTTATTTAATGATTTTATGACGAGTAACCTTTTATTGTACCACTCATTGGCGTTTTAAAATAACAAATTGTTGTAACGAAAAACGATTAAGTATAACAATGGCGATGAGGTGTGTACAAGGCACTGTGCATTCTAACTTTTAAGATTCTAGTTACTAGATAAAAATGTAAGCAACAATGCTTAGTGATGTATGATGCATACGTTTATATTCAATAATAAAACAATTAAAAATGATGCTTGTTTATTTACTAATAATAAGTTGGTAATTATTGAAATTCATGATTTTTCGTTTTAAAAAACTTTTGTTTCTTTTTATTTATTTGATATTTTTTAAATAATTAACATCATTTTTATTTAATTACAATGCAACCGACTAATTATCGCTATTAGCATGACCCTAATATATTTGTAAGTTATTTAAGAAAAAACAAGCTAATGAAATTTTTTTAATTTTAATTCTTAAAATTAAAATAATTGCTATAATTATTTTTTAGTTCTACCGATCTCATTGACACGTCTTCGCGTGTTTCAGGTCAATGGGTTACTCTTAATTTGTTAAACTCATTGTAAGTGCAAATTACTTGTAACAAAAAAATATCTTGATTTTTCTTACTTGATTTCTAGGATTTTAAATTCGTTATTATAGGTGAGTAAAAAAAGTAGGCTTTAATAAGTCATCAATTTGTTTTATCAGTTCGTATCCTTTACTTAAACGGTATGTACAAAAAATCTTTTAATTACAAAATGATATAGGTTTTACTTGTTTTTTTTTTTATAATCATAGGAACGTTAGTGTTGGTCATGATCATCTTCTTCATAACGTTTTTGTTGTAGTCTCATTCGAAGCCAACGGCAAACTAAAAGTACCTATAAGAAAATTTGTTATTCGTTAGTTAAAAATCGGCAAATTTTCCTGAAATTACTGGTTACCAATTATTAAAAAAGATTATTGTTTTAATATTGTATTATTAGATAGTTAATCTTATGATGTGTCCAAGAACCAAGACTACCACCATAATGCAACCCTTGAATTTTGCCAGAAGCAAAAGAATTGCGGCTAAAAAAATAAATATTACAGGAGATTAGTTTAATATACCTATGGTGTTAAATTATTTCAATTTTTTTTTAATAAAACGTAGATTTAGTTATGCACCTCGAGATAATAAATATTCGAAAACTTTGAAATTTCATCAATGATGAACTTGCTCGGGTAAATTTCTAAGTTTTTAAAATTATTAATTAGAAATAAAGTTAAATGTGCCATATTTAATAAATACTGTTAATTATCATTAAGTAACTTTGAAAATATCGTTAGTATCATTAATATATTATTATTCTTATCATATTGTTACGATTGATTATTAAATGTCAGTACCTCGGTTAATGAATAATTTGTGCAAATTTGAAGAATTATTAAAAGTTCAGATCAATAGACGAGTGCGATTAATGATAAAAAATAAAAAAAGAAAAAAGAAAGTGTGAAAGTGTCAGGGGGGGCGTTTACACCGTAGGCAGATTAAAAGAATCTCTCTCTCTCTCTCTCTCACCCTCCGTTATCGCAATTGTGAGCGGAGGTAGCCGTTGCCTCGGCATTGGCCGTCGCAACATTGCCGAAAGCCGGGCGAACGTGTCCGTTCGTCGTCCAGCTGTTTGCCTGGCTACTGGCGTAATTGCCCGCGGAATTCCATTCGTAAGCGCCGTTGTCGTGCGCGTAGTAGCTGCTCCCCGGCCTGCTCGCGTAGTAAGTCGGCCTTCGATAATAGTTGCTGTTATTCTCTACGTACGGGCTGTATCGGTTGTAGTAGCTCGGCCTGTAAGCCCCGTAGCCGAGGCCGTTGTAGCCGTTGCTGTAGCCGCCGTATCCGCCGTAACCGCTGTAGCCGTTGTATCCGCCGTAGCCTCCTCCGTATCCACCGTAGCCTCCTCCGTATCCGCCGTAGCCTCCGTAGCCACCACCGTAGCCGTTGTATCCGCCGTAACCGCTGTAACGACCGTATTTGTAGCTGCGCACAGAAAATCAACAAAGCACGTTAGGTACTACGCGACACGAAAAGAAGAAACAAAAGAGCGAAGAAACCAGAGACACCCAATCTATATATGAATCGAGCTTTAGCGAAGAAACGAAAATTCCAGGAAGAGCCAATGCCGCCGTCGTCGCCGCCGCTGCAAAAGTAGCACAGAATTGTTTGCACGTCACATTAGCGTGTGTGTGCCGCAACTCGAGCGCGTGTATATATATATAAGAGTCGAGTCTCGTTAAGCCGCGCGGCGCTGAACAAAGTGTTATTGCGCCACACGCTTGCAAGCCCGAGTCGGCTCGTTGCACACGCGCGCACGTATATGCGCGATCCTGTATCGTTTCCTTCGCGACTATCAACTGCATTTCCTGCACGCGCCTCTCCTTTTACTTTCCAGCTTGTCTCTCTCTCTCTCCTTCGTCGCTGCGCTAAGTGCCTTTTGAAAATTAATCAAAACTTGACGTCTATTTCCCCTCCCACTCTATCTCGGTTCGTTAATGGTCTTAAACGTGTTATTACGGCAACGCATAAATTACGATCGTTATGACCGTCTCTGTGCCCCGAAGACTCGTTCGCGCGCGTCGATGACTTTGGCGAAATTAGCGAGTCTCTCTTCTGATTTACGCGCGCACCTGTTGTTGGCCCAAGTAATCGCTGCTTTATTAACACTCCAGATGCAGATTATTACGCAAAAGCTAAATCATAAAAGTAGGCACACATCCGAAATCACCAGCTTCCGAAAGAAAAAGAAAAAGCTCGTAAAACATTCTCGCCTTTTAGATTCCAGAGCGAAAAAAAATCGTAAAGCCAGCAGAGCTCAGGCAGCTCTCGTCGCTGCGGGCCGAAATCAGCGTGAAAAGCGAAGGAACGGGGGAGGGCATTATATCCAGATCGCGTGCGGACGAGAGCGAGAGAGGCATCGTCGTCGGCAGCTCGAAAAAGAAGAAAGTGGTAAGCTTTCGTTGAAGCCGATCCCGATATATGCCAGCCGCGTATATAAGAATATCCCGGGAGCGACAGGGCGTATGACACGCGGACACACACACACACGTGCATTAGCGTGGCGGTGTGGGGGGGACCAACGACATGCGCGGAATAATGACCCTCCTCCCGGGGATTGAATGCAAAGAGAGACTCTCCTACGGAAGCTCCCTGTGTGAGATAAGATCCGACGGTGGATTCCCTCTCTCTCTCTCTTTCCTCGCGTCGCTCAGCGCTGAAAGACGTGTCCGAGATTGGGGGACTCCGGTCGGTTTTGGAAAGTCGACTGACTTTTTTTGTTCGCCGGAAAGGAAAAGGCGAGGATTGCGGCTAAAGTAGGAAGAGAGAATATGTGATTTTGATTGTTGCGACGCTGACGGTTGAGGTGATTATGCTCCTACGGATGGATATCAGATTTTTAGGCTTGCCGGCGCACAGGCGTTGCCCCGAATACTAATGTGTACCTGTGAAAGGGGGGGGGGGCGGGGAGTACTTGTGGCTTTGTGTTAATGCAAGCGTAAATTTTACACTTTTCTAAGATTGGAGTACTTTTTTTGGAGAACTAATTACTATTCCTAGTGGGACATGGATCTTTTTTGGAAAAACCAAACGAAGCTTGAGGCGATCGAGAATTTGTTATTCGCGAGACGGATTCCGCTGGTTTAAAGGCATGCCAATGCTGAAAATGAGGGGGTAATCCCAGGATACGGTCTTTCCATAGGTAAAAAGCGCGCCGGTCGTGGAATAGTATATTCACACGGTATTTTCAAGGTTCAATTGTTTCCTTACACGAGTCACACTCCCCTTGTGAGTCACAGCTCGAGAAATAAAGCTGAGCCTATTTCGCCTATAGTTCCCGTTTAGCTAACCAATTTGCGTCAATTTGCTCTGCAAATTGGCATAAAAAATTTTGGTTTTTTTTTCAAATTCTCTTACCCTTTAATAGCGCCGAGTCCTACACCCAAGCCGAGACCAATAGCTCCAACGCCCAAGAGTTTTTTCTTCAGAAAGAGCGTCCTCTTGTTTCTGGACAGCTCCGGCGAGCTTTCGCTCAAATCTTGAATTTGCTGAACGTTTTGAAGCTGCGAGCGGCTTTCGACGTTCGCCTCGGCATTGATCCTCTCCGCGCAGAACAAAGTCACGGACAAAATTACTAGTAGCGTTACAGCGTGGCCGCTCATCTGGAAAAATTCATAATTGAACTCGATGTGCGACGCTTTTTATTTTACATGTCGACGATTTCGATGAAACGACTCGAGAGTCTATGTCATTAAATTATTTCACTTTTCTTTTCTCTCATTCTCGATTTTAAAACGTAGAAATTGAATGAAAGTGGATGTACGAGTGCATGTGAAAATTCAGTGAATTTAATTAAAATTGTTATAGATTCATTTTTTTAATATATATATATTTTTTGATAGCGTTATGTCACGAGGTGTGTAAAAAAAAGTATATTTTTCAAGTGCGTTATTCAATAGCCGTTTTTAGAATTTTTCCGTTATTAAGATTCTCAAAATATGCGAGTTAAAATAATTAGTAGCGAGCAAATTATAAGTGATAATTATGTGAGAAAAGATTGCCCAAACGCCGGTCTATTAGCGAAAGTGACAAGGTCCCGAATAATTACAGAATTTCCAGAATTTCTGGAAGCCTTGACTAAGTGTGTACTTATTATTTCAGACAATTATCACACCCCGGCTTTTTAGCGCGGTATAATAAACTCAATTCACAATTTCAAACTTTTCATGTGCTACTCTGTTATATAACTTCCAATATAAAGTTGATCATTTATTAAATCAAATGTCACGATTTTTTTTTGTTTTCTTTAAAAAAATTACTTCTTTTTTTTAATAAAATGAAATATATTATCTTTACAAGCTCCAACGTTTAATTATTTTAATGTAGTAACGAATTCCGGCAGATAAATTACTGTAACGTTAACGATCCACTTTAATTATTTTTTTATTTTATTTTCCCCTATACGTTATATTATTGTTTTACAAAAACTGCGTCTTACGTATATTCAATTAACACACAATTTTCACAAAAATACGAGAAAATAGAAATAACAAACGCGCGATTAATTAAATTAAAATTAAAAAAAAAAAAGAAACGCAAAACAAATATACATTATAATAAATCGTTTGTAACTTTTACGCGCATTCGCATTTCGTTGGCTCCAATGAATTACACCGGCATTGTTATACATATTTCCTACCGCACCCTTTAATTACTTTAACTCTTTTTCGCCTGCTATATACATTTACAACGCGGACAAACCAAAAATTGAAAATAATACATCCGACGATTTTCCGCGAAACAAGAGAGCCAATTCCCTCTCGGCCGCAACGTCAATAATCAATATAAACCGCATTACATCCCACTCGCGAGCGAATAAATCCCAATCCCACTTTAAACAAAAAAAAAAAAAGGTTACAAAAAAAAACTCCCAAACCAAATTATCCGCTAATTTACTCTATTGTATACCTTTGCACACTAGCCGTGAACGTAATACAGTAGAGACAGTCTTGAGAAAACACCAACACTGACGTCGAACAAGTGCACTCTAAAGCTCGAGAGATAGAGGAGCGCCCTGTGCCCCCCCAAGAACCTCAAAGCAAGTGCAGGAGTAGTCCCTCTCCAAAGCGCAGCAGCGTACGTGTCTTGCCAACGCAAAGTAATCGCCAAAAAAAAAAAAAAGAATGAGAGGGTACTATATATATAATAAGTACAACAGAGGAGAGCCGCTCCCGGCTCAAAGTAACTTCTGACAACGGCTCGTAACGATAAAGCGCTACTTATAGGCGCGCGCGGCCCTCTGGCTCCCCCCCTCCATGAAAACACGTGCACGCACACTATATACCGGCGGCGCACGAGACATCTTCCTCGAGGCGTCGTCCGCGCGACTCCTCCTTTGCCTCTCCTTCTCTCTGACGCACAGCTCGGCTCTCGCACTTGTTCTTTGACAATAGAAAATCCGGGGAACACCTGCGCGCCAGCGCGTGTATACCAAAGCGCGGGGGGGAACTCTACGGACACGCCTTTGAAAGTCGGCGCACGTTTTTACCTTACAACTTCAGCCTTTTTTCTCTCTCTCGCTCTTGCTCTTCTTTTTTACTTCCCGTACGCGCGTCTCTCTCTCTCTGTTACTATCGCGCGCGCATAGGGCAGCTCCTCCGCGCTCTTGATAGCCTCAAGCACTCGCGTGTTGCGCCACTGTTGCCTCAAATTATCGTGATTTCTTTTATTTATTCGCGCTGATTTTTTGTTTTACTCTTGCCGGGTTCTTTGCTTTTCCCCTATTTTTTTTTAGTGTCGCCGTTTTTTTTTGGGTGTTTCAGTCAGCTCGTGTACTCGGAACTGGTCTACGCTGACTTCTAATTGCGCGTGAATCGTTGAGATATGGCGGTATAGGACGGTACAAGCGCGCGGCAGAGGAGCATTTTATTGCCGGCTTTGTAATAAACTTTTGTTTTCAGCGGACACAGAGGGGGGGGGGGAATATTTCGGGGCTGTTCACCTCGGCATTGTAAATTTCAGTGTAGATCATAAAAAATATATACGCAGGTATTTTATTCGGCGCCGAGCTTTGGGCTTTGAGCTTTAAACGACCGCCTGTAATTTGTTATAGCTTTATGGCATTTTGGGATTTTTTTTCGGCTATGCGGATTTTCTGAAAAGCTATAAGTGTACGCGGGCACGTATTCATCAGCAATAATTTACATTCACTTTTAAGAATGTTAATTTTGAAAAATCTCGCGTGTGTGTTGTGTCTGCGTGTGTTTTCGAAACGTCAACTGAAATACGTTTGCTTGATACTAACGGTTACAATTTATGCTGTCATTACGAATTAAATTATCATCCTTGTTACTCACTGGCCGAGCAAATGTACCTACGTTTATGCCGTGCGCGTCTTCCAGTCCTTTAAAGATATCTGTATGATATGCGGCTTAAAACTTATGTATAATAAATACAGTAGCTTTTTTTATACAGAAATTTTGTAATGTTTATTGTGTTTCGAGGGTAAAAGACAAAAGTACAGTAATTTACGTTTTTTTTAATTAATTATCCTGGATAGAAACTTGTAAAAAGTTGTTATTTGTTACAACTATTAATTATTAAATGATCAAAAGTGAACGTAATTAATTAAACAAATTGCCACGTTAATGAATTTGACATTAAATTATCGATAAGTTCATTAAAGAAATTAGAAATTTATTAAGTAGGCCAACTACATGCATGACTTACGGGCTTGTATTCATATATGCTTGGAAAAATATTACTAAACGCTATTCTTAAAACATTACAGATAGTAATTCTTCACCAACCGCTTCGCCCAGCCCTGGTATTACGAAAATTTCTATTTACGCTTTCGTACTTTTTCTGTAATCCTTATCGAAAAAAAAAAAAATTGAAATCACATTAAAACTCCATTTAACATCTGGCAGGCTCTCCGTGTATATCAATCGGCAAATATAATATCGAAAATTTTATTCGTTTATAAAATAACGGCAAACAGTATTTGCGCTCTCTCGTGTAAACATGATTATGCGCCGTGTATGAGTCAATTGATTACGGACCTTGTTTGCCTCGAAAATTCATATTTCCCACGGATCTTCTCCTGTAAAAAAATTTAATAAATTTCATTTTAACATGCTGCCCGCGCGCGCAAAGTCGATCATTAAGCCTTTTTAATACCGCCGAACGATTCATACAGATCGCTCCTCGGAATACCGGGGGGAGGATTTAACGAGCGAAAAGCCGAATTTACATTTCCAAAAACTTCTATCAATCTTTCGCATCGGCCACATATGTACAGCGAGCTAACCCACGGTTTCTCAAAATCCGTACTTTCACCCCTCCGAAAAAGAAAGAAAAAAACCCAAAAAAAAATCGAAGATCTTATATCGCGTTACGCATCTTAACCAGCTTAACGAAACGCCTCGTCTAAACGTATCCTCGCAAAGATCGAATTCTCACCAACAGAGAAAAAAGACCGCGCTCGTCCGCAAATCTCTCGCGAGTGTCTCTCTCTGCGGTGTGAAAAGAACTTAATTTATTTCAAGGGTAAAGCCGCAGCACATGCTCGCCACACACGCGTCACGTAGGTAGTACACTCGTATACATACATATCGAGGTATTACAGTGTCTCGCTCGTCTCGTCGTTATGTGTATATACACTCGGAGGAGGAGTTCGCGCCCATGCGTACTTTGCGCAAGCGAGTATAGAAGCCTCGACGCGAAATTACCGAGGGAGACGCCATACAGCCTATTACACTTGGGGCCTCCAACTTATCGCCAAGCCCAGGCGTTCTCTCTTACTCGTAAGCCCAAGCGCTTCGATATACCTGACCGTGTGTGTGTACACGCGTAACATCGCGCGCGCGACTCGTTCTTGCGAAGCCGGATTTTCCGCTGCTCTCGTTATGTGGAAGCGCGCTTGAGCAAGCCTATTTGGCATTCGTCACTCCTTCGGTCACCTCTCTTTCTCTCTATATACGTGGGATACGTCTTTCTTTTTTTTCTTTTTTTTTTTTTTTTGCAAACTCAAGACAATTATCGTTGAACCTTCTTCTTTTTTTTCCTTATTTTATTGGGAATGTTTAAAGAGCGACCGATTCTTCTCACGCGTGGGTCGATGAGTCCGAGGATGTTCGGGATGAGGATGACGAGGCTTTTTTATAGTTGGCTCTTTTGGATGTACGAATCGGGGGTTTTTTTAAAGGAGAGAAGAAAAATTTCTTTGCGTTTTCATGATTTTTTTTTATAACAGTTGATTTTTTTTTTATTGTAAAAAAATAGTCGGAGGTAGTTATAACAGCATTTATTTTTCCTAGAGAGTCCGGCTTGATTGAACGGTCGGGAGCGTCGACGTCAAAAACCAGGTGAGGGGGAGGTGTGATACAGATCGGCACTGACTAGAACCTGCGCGAAAGAGAGAGAGAGCGTTATAGATAGAAAGAGGGGGAGAAAAAGGTGATTGATAGTCAATATATCGCAATAATTGTTTTCATATTTAACTAAAAATTACTTTTTTTCGGGAAAAGGAGCATATGGAAAAGAGTTGGGCAGGAAAAGAGGTAGAGAGAGGGGGGGGGGGGAAATGGATTTTCCACGCATTGAAAAAGTTAGTGGAAAAACAGATCGATATACACGTTCGGTCTGTTTGGTGCGAGTTGGAATGAGAGAGGTGAGGTGGGGGAGAGAGAAAACACGTGTTTGCGTTGGGGGGTGTATATAGCTTACCCAGGGCCGTAGACTGGGGAAGGTTCGGCTGGTCGCGACCAGGCTGGGTCATAGTCGTGGGATTTGATTACCGGCCTCTCCACGATCCTCTCCACGTAAACTGGCTTCTCCACGTACTCGACGTATTTCACGGCAGGTGGTGGCGGTGGCGGGGCAAGGTAGACGTGATGTACTTCCGGAGAGCTGAGATAACCAAATTTGTATCTGCAAAGTCGGAGAGAGAGACCGGGCAAAAATTAGCTGTTTGATCATTTTCGTCTTGCTCTTCGTATGTACGTAAAACGTTTCCCGTTCTATTTCGCTTATAACCGTACAAATATTAGATATCCTTATCAAAAGAACCTTTTCTTTTCTTTTTACTTTACGGCTAACGCTAATCACAGAATAAACAAGCTCTTATCATCTATAATAATATCCATCCCTTTTTCAGCCCTTCTAAACTCAGCGCGTTAATTAATCAAGCAAATCGAATCTCCAACTGACCCCTTGGTAAGGCCCAGGCCGAAACCGAGTAGACCAGCTCCAAGCAGTTTTTTCTTAAGGAAAAGCGTCCTCTTTGCTCGCGTGTGCGTCTCGCCATTCTCGGCGTTGCTCTCGCTTATCGGCACCAGCTGAAGCGGCTGCTGCTTGTCCTGAATACCCTGCTCGGCGCTCACGTAAACTGCGAGACAGCCGAGGATGGCTAAGATCAAGCTCGAGTACTGCATCTGAAAAGATTTCGTTTAATGAAATAAAGTTGTTTCATTGAATGATTCCTCAAACACTTCCCAGAGAGACGAGAGTCAAGCAAAAAAAAAAAAAAAGGATCGCGGTACAGTCGATTCGTCTCGGTCTCCCCCCCGTTCCTCTAATTTCACGCAACGATTAACCGTCCTCGTGGAACCCGAAAAACACACGCGACACAATTGATCCAATTATCCTCCTTCACCTTGGGGGACTCCTTCAATTTTCCACGTATTCTAGATTTTTTTTTATTTCACGACCAAGGTAAGGCCCGTATATAAAGTAAACAAGATTCCGAACCTCTTGCAAAAAATAAAACGAACGAAAAAAAAAGCAACAACAACACCAGTAGAAGAACAAAAACTCTGTCTCGCTCACCTCGATTGTCCTGGGCACTGAAAAACTGTTCTCTAGGCTTAGCCGAGTACTGGCTTGGGAGGCTCGTTGCAGTGTGCGACATCGATCGGACTGACCCCGGCGATTTTTATACACCAGCCCAAGTACGCCGATTCCCCAGCCCCTCTACTGCTGTACAAGCCCTCTCCCTACCCCCCTTCTTGCATCGGCAATCAAAGAGAAATGTCGCAGAAAGAGAAAAGGTTGAGAGAGAGAGAGAGAGAGAAAGAAGCTACCAGTTGTTTTATACACTATTGCGACAATAAGAGCGCGTCGGCGACTGCGATCTGCGTTACAATTAGCTGTCGATGTCGCGCCGCACGTACGAAACCTCGCTCTACGCGTTGAAGCTCCCTGTCGTTTCTCCCTACCCCCCCTGACTCCCCGCGACTCTCTCGTTCCCTATACACACTGTGTGTCGGTATACGACAAACGGCCTACTGGTTTTATTTTTTGGGCAATGCATTCAGGGCCGTACGCCGACTGGTAATGGACTTTCGAGCTTACGAAAATGTATGTGTGAGTGAGAGAGAGAGAAAGAGAGGTCTGCTTTCGTTTTACGAATCCGGTACGTTAAAACGTAGCTGATACGTTAGATTTGGCTTGTAAGCAGTTTTTTCAAAGATTTAGGGTAACGAAGGTACGTTTGCGAATTTTTTCATTACAGAAACGACGATTATTAATTTCATTGATTTTTTTTTTCTAAACATCCATGATTGATTTCGGTATTATCAGTAAGCACAATTGAAATTTTGCATACACCATAACGCGAATAATGATCCAAAATATTAGAAAATTGCTCTCTCTCTCTCTTGGATATTAGCGGAGAGGCACGCCTGGTTAAATCGCTGTGCATATATGTATATCGAAATAATATGTGTACACGCATGTTCATGGGGTTGCAGCATAAGCGGCGCTCTCTCTCTCTCTCTCTCTCTCTGTCGCGTCTATCGCTTTCGTATCATTAGCATATGGCTATACGCACACTAATGTAAATTAAATGCGCCAAACGCGTCAGCAATTTGTGTGTATTAGCGCGGTATCGATAAATTTTTGTTTAACAAAAATTAAAAGGTATAGTTTTGTCGAAACTTCTCCACTTTTTAACTATTCTTATCACTTGAATAATCAATTGAAACTTAAGTGTGTCAACCCTCGTGTAAGTAGACCAAACAGTTACCAAACGCACGCGTCGTAGACGCATGTGTAATCCCACCAACCGTGGCTACAAATCATACAAAAAACTCTTCTCACATCCCCTTATATCTCGCAATAAATCCCAAAAAAAAAAATTTCACCTATTTCCCTCCAATCTAAAAAAAGATCCAAAGCTTAGTAGACTAGCGCCCGAAAGAAGTAAACGAGGCGAAAAGAGATATAGAAAGGGATCTAAGCGAGAAAGAGACGAGGGAGAAAAGTGTTACGTAAAACCCACACAATCGCATGCTCGTGTGTACCTATACGCACACATAGGGAGTGTAGGTGGCAAGTGTCGGTCGGCCGTTGAAAGAGTTATATGTACTTGGCAGTCAAGGCGCGAGCGGTGAAATGAACGTAATAGCGGCGCGGCGTTACGTTATGGAGAAATGGGCTACACAACGCCAGAGGCGCCGTTGTGATTCATGAATGAAGATTCCCCCACGCGCCACCGCCGGGAGAAGGAGTAAAACGGGGGGGGGGGAAGCGGAAAAAAAGGAGGAAAGACGAAGGAGGAGGTGGCGGTGGTGGTAGGGGAGATAGAGGAGAGCGCACGTGTTGTCACGCGCGGCGGGCGCCGATGGAAAACAGAAAACGCGCGCTGCCTAGCACGCATTCGTTGATTGGGAAAGAGACTTTATGTGTCCTTCCTCCGCGCCGTTTGATTTTCTCCTCGATAGGAGAATTTGCTGGGAGATTTTGTTGTTGATTTAATGAATTTGGCGCGTATGACACAGTCTCCGGATGTTTGCATTTTGCGATTGATTGGGAATGGATTTTCTATAAGCGCGAGGGTGAGGAGGATTTTGGTATAGGGATGCTGGATGTACGATCCGAGGTGTTGTAATACTGATGAAAAGGGAGTTTTTTTTTGTATTTCGGGTGGTTCAAAGTTTTTCAATAAGTTGGGCGCGGCGCGGGCGATGACGTCGCTTTGATGATACGGAGAAAAGGATATGTCACATATATATCAGCGTCGTTTACGAATATTAACATAACGAGTTTTTCGTAATAAACCATTATAGTGCTGTCGGCGGGCTTTTTTAACCTTGAGACGCACGTCTCTTCGTTTCTTAAATATACGTCTGACTCGATGATGCTCACTCGGGTATTTTTATTCGTGTGAAAATTGACGAGATTTTTGTCTTAATTAACGCAAAGCACAGACTTACTTGCGATATCTGTCCTTTAAATTTAGCTCTGCGCTTGGTTTACGGGCATACCTTACGGATATTTTCGGGAGATTCTTTGGAAAACAATTTGATCGATTCAATGCCGTCAATACTGTAATGAAAAACTCGTTTTCATTTTGAAGATTCCAAGATTATTTTTTTCGATCGAAATATCTATAACATTCCAGATCCAAAAAACAACATCGAACGCCATGGGTTTTTTTTGGTGAAAAAGCGATTTTATTCAATTCGTATAATCATGACGCGTTATAAAAGTACGACGCGCCGTAATAAACGCAAAATCGGCGTTTCTTTTGAAAATAATTTATTCTTAAATATAAATATACAATTGGTCAAGTCTTAAACATCTAATCGAGGTACATCGACGACAGACGGTCCATCGTTCAAAATCTAAAAACAGAAAAAAAACAGTCAAGTCATGCGAATCTACAATGAAACCACCAAAATCCAGACCAAAGAAATAAAGAAAACAAACCCAGGTTTAAGGATATCCAGCGGAAGCTCCAGCATTGGCGCTGGCGCTGTTGTAGGCCGGAGCACCGTAGGAAGCCGAGGGTGCTGAGTAGGCAGGGGCGAGGGAGGCACCGTTGCTGTAAGACGGTACACCGTAGGAGGTCGAGGGTACAGAGTACGACGGTGCAGAGGCGCTGGCGCCGCTGTAAGACGGAGCACCGTAGGAGGCCGAGGGTGCCGAGTAGGCAGGGGCGAGGGAGGCACCGTTGCTGTAAGACGGTACACCGTAGGAGGTCGAGGGTACAGAGTACGACGGTGCAGAGGCGCTGGCGCTGCTGTAGGATGGTGCACCGTAGGAGGACGATGGTGCAGAGTAGGCAGGGGCGTACGAGGCACCCTGGTTGTAGGACGGTCCGGCGTACGAGGGCCTAGGGTAGGACGGTGCGTAGTTCGAGTTGGAGGGGTAAGAGGGACGAGGTGGGCTTATCGGGGCATAGCTGGGACCACCGCCGTAGCTACCGGCGTGGCTGTAGGCGTTGGCGTAGCCGCCACCGTAACCACCACCGTAGCCGCCGCCGTGACCGCCCTTCAGGCTGCTGTATAGGCCACCAAGGCTGAAAAAGAAAGAGGATATTTCAATTTTCATTTTTTTTTTAAAGTGTATCATATTATAACAAAGGGCTCTAGTCTATCACGTTGTTTTTCGCTGGCAGAGGAGGACCTGAATTTTCGTTTAAAAAATCGCCAACTCACGCTTTTCCTTTGAGTACGCCAACGCCAAGGCCAACGGCTCCGCCGACCGCGCCGCCGACGAGGAGAGCTTTTTTAGCGACGATAATCTTCGGGAGGAACCTCTTGGCGCGCACCTGAGTCGCCTGCTCCTGGGACTCCTCGGCTAGGAGGTCCTGCTCGCTGTCGACCGCGGCGTAAGCCACCGCCAGCAGAGCTGCTAAGAGTACGGTGTACTGGAGTTTCATCTGGAAATTTTGAAACAAAATCGAGTTGTAAAAACAAACCTTTCTTAAATGCCGTGTTTGCGTGCGTAATTAAATTGAGTCATTGCGCATTGAGGATTATTTTTATTCCCGGAAAGTTATTTTCATTTCACAAACATCGTCGTTTTGAATCGACGATTAAACCTGCGTAGTATAACGCTGGTGATGATCGATATAATTATCAAGTTCAAACATAAATTTAAATAAGACCTTCCAGCTAACTATCCCTCTCTTTCTCTCTCATCGCTTATACCTGTCTACAAATTGATCGTAAAGGAAGGAAGGAAAAAAAGAGGCAAAAAGAAGTATACGCAAATCCGAAGTAAACGATATCTTATATACGCTTGTAAAAATAATTAATGAATTTTATCAGCATGAATAAAGGCCCTCCCCCCCTTCCTGAAAAAGAATGCGAGCCGCTTGATTTATTCGGACGTCAAGCCAAGCGACAAAGCTCATAATATTCACGACTTCCTCGAACGGTGTAAATTAACGGCCGAGAGAGGAAAAAAAATGTTCTCTCTCTCTCTCTTTCTCGCCGTAAAAATAACCCGACGCTTATCCTCGTCTAAAAATATCTATACGCAGGAAAATCCCGGGGTGACAAAAAGACATAAAACAAAAGCATCCAAACGAATTCCCGATCGAGCGAATTCCGGGCGTAATCCTCGGATAATTCTGTTAGCTCAATCGCGTTTGCCAAGTTTGGCAAGATTTCCGCGGAGCTGATGATCGTAAAAGAGAGAGAGAGAGAGATAAAGGGTCGAAGATCAAGGAGGGTGGCGATGCTGCGGGACACGAAGGCGAGAGCGAGGGGGGGGGGAACACTTAGATGGCAAGAGAGTGTCGAAGAAGTGTGTTTGCGGAGCGCACTTATTTGAGGAAGAGAGCGCGCGCGCGCGGGCGACTCTCATTTGAATTCCGTACGGCTGTACGCGGAGCGTGCACGCGCGCGCCTTCGTTATACAACTATCTCTGTGCTCTCCGCGTCCCCCCTCGGTCACCGCCAATTTTCGAAAGTCCTCCTGCCGCTTGCGAAATAGCCGCGGCCGGCGACGATACCTTTTTTTTCTTCTTCTTCTTCTTCTTCTTTTACACAGACACACAGAGACAAGCGTAGGCGTGTGTGTAGGACAGCCTGAAAGGCACACTCGCGGGCCCGAAAATGTGCTAATCTCGAATTGATACACGTTATACCGCGTTTGTTAGATTAGCTCGATTTCTATTTCTCTTTCTTTTTTTCCCGGCTGATTTCTTTTTTTTTTCTCGTCTAATTGTTTTGAGAGAGAGAGAGGTGGCTTTCCTAGCGAAGTTTGATTTTCGACTTGTTTTCGGAAAGAAAGTAGCCGCTCGGGCTAAATATTAAAACGGCCAGGGAAATGCCCGAGGGCTGGAATGAACTCACGGAATGGCCTAGTAAATGCGCGCGCGCGGGAACGGCTGTTTAAATGTTGCGCCTATCGCGCCAAGCCCGTGATATTTATTTTGCTCCTTTTTTTTTTGGGCGATTGCGAAAAGATTTAGCGTGTGAACGGACGGCAGATAAGATGAGTTAGAAAGATCGCCAGGTGATACATCGAGTTGAAAGTTGCTTTTGTGAAACTTTACTCTTTTTACTTTTATTTAATTGTATTTTAAATGTGACCGTGGAATTACAAAAAGATGGAACGAATTGAAATAGTTTTTAAATGATCAAGTACTTGTATTTCTATAAATCACCATAATCATAATGAATCTGCGCGGACGGAATTTTTTATGCAAATAAACATTTTAATTAAAAAGATAAAAATGCCCGAAAAAGCAATTTCGCGCTTTAACCGTCAACGCCGAATGTACATTATACAGTATTCAAAAAGAAGATAACCGAGTAAATTATTTTCAAAATTTACTTGCATCTAAATTATTACGTATATTACGTAATCTATTATTCTTAAAATTAACAGTATTTTTTCTAACCTTTTATTCACTCCAAATTTATTATGGCTAAAATTAACAAAAATACTTAAAATAAATATTTTTGTATCCTAAAGGATGTACATTCGTTTTTAAAATTATTTTCAAATTTTATTTTATCCAAAGGTAATTGAAATTTGTATAGCAAAACTGTTGTAACGGTTTTACCTGACTCGGTCAATACCACAAGAAGGAACGCGTTTACTTTTTTATAAAAAATTTCCAGTTTTATGAAATTCTTGAAATCTGGAAACCACATTTTTCAGATATTAATTATCCTGCAATTCATCTTCCTAATGCCACGCTCACCCTATATGATTCACCATCTCTAAATATCCTATCTATCCGGACGTTCCATCAAAAAAAAAAAAAAAAAAAGAAGCAAAACACTCGCGTACGATCAATTTATTTAAAAATTCCCCGAAAAACGAAGATACCCAAAAAGTAGAGAAAAAAAGCAGTTCAAAGTTCAATGCAGCGAGTTATATGCGTAAGAAGATACAGATATATTATTATTACGAACCTTGTCGACGATTTCAGCGAGTTCGTCAATGAGCCGTTGCCGAGAGCTAGCCAAGTCTTTTATAACATGAGGGCCGGCCCATAGCAGCCCCCTACCACCAGCCTCCGCTTCCCCGTAAATCTCGCTGTTTTAATGAATGAGACGAGCTCTCTCGGCAGCAAGGCCAAAGAGATTCGCCGCCTCTACTACTCCCTGCTGCTCGCCGGCTGGACCAGACGTAGCGACGCGCACGCACCTGTCTCTCTTCGCATAGCTGACATTGAAACTCAACTAATAAAATTTTCTCCCTCTCTCTCTCTCTCTTTCCCTAGTCCACCTTCAAAAATAGCCCGGACTCGCGAAAAAGGCCTGGCTTTACACAAGAGACGCTCTCTCTCACCCACAGGTAAGATGTATCCCTCACCTCGTTTTTTTTTCTTTCCTTTCCTTCGATTATTCCTTGGATTTGTCAAAAATTCTTTTGAGAAAAAGAGAGAGAAAAAATTCAGTTTCTTATTTGATGGCTTTCAAATGCCAATTGGATATTGCGCAAATGAGGATGATTAGAAAATGTTGATTAACGTCGTCTCTTCTCTTTTTCGGGGAGATTGAGTTATGGGAAAGTGTGCGAGAGCGAGAGAGATGAACCGCCTTGGGTTACGATATATTTTACCCGCGTTAGCTAATGGCACCACCTTCGAGAAATATTAATGGTTTCATTGTTAAGTAAGTGGGCTTAATAGAATTTATTAAATATTTACAAATAATTCACGAGAGCGTGTTTTTTTTCTTTTGCAACAGTTTTTTTTGGAGCAGGGGGGGATTGAGAAATGTCGTTCGCAAATTTTTATAACATAAATCATAAGTTTAAAAGTCGGAATTCTATTTTTAAATTGTCGATATTTTTTTTTCGAACGAGATTGGCCTCTCTGATCTTCGATAACCGAAAAAAGTGCTAAAACGCGAAGGAAACGAGAATTCTCAGCTCGAATATATATATACATTCCACGAGAGAGCCTTTTCATTTGGTGTTCAATAGCTGAAGCAACTTACGTAGAAATAGTTTCAACCACTTTGTTTTTAATATTTTTTATGTACTATTTTATGTTACGTGCGACGTTAGCAATTCGAAATCCACCAATTTTTCCTAAAGAATGTTCTACACGTTGTCGATCAAGTTTTCCGCTGGCACGTGGGCCGCGGTAATTGAACAAAAATGCGGTATTTCCGAAACGTAAAATGAAAAACTTGAAATCGTAACTGCTCCACACGTGGCTTTTTTTTTAATGGCTCGTAAAATTTCGTGTTCCTCAAAAATTTCGTCGCATGACAACAGGTGCGTATTATGTAGAATCTTTTATTTCTAAATATATTTCTTTCTTCCGAGTTATTGAGCTTGGATTACCAAAAAGCCTTTGAGCGTCAGGCAATTTATTAGTATGAAAATTTGGCTTACGGTTTTTACGCTCAAGTCGGTAAATCAAGACGATAAGAATGTGCTTCTTCCGAGGTGTTCTTCCAAGTTTTAGAATACATTTAAATTTTGAATGAGATGCAGAATATGTAATGTAGCCCCGGGGTGGGGAGAGGGGAGGGGGAAATAAACGTTGAAAATTATTAATTGCAACTGTACTTTATATTGAACAGTTAGAAAGACTTTTTCAGCAGAAAAATAATAATCATTGCAGAAACAACGGATTACAAATTAAAGTGTCTCCCCTAATTTTCGGATTACTCGCGTATGACGTCGATAAATTTAAACTGAATCATAAAAACTTGATATTCATAAATAAAAACTAACGTGAAGTGACAAAAATTGATATCTATCAATTTGTTTTTTAATGAAGTTTCTCGGCTAATATTAATTCTGTAGAAAAAACTTCTATCGCGATATGCCGACAGGCCCGTACAACAAATGTGACTCCATGAATTATCAAATTTCTTCTGTAATTTATTCACTCGAGGTAGTGTATATTCATTCTCAAACATAAAAATTCAACAACAACGACTGCTTTTGCTGAAAAGTTGTGAAAACTGCATTTCCTCCGCAATCACCTCTATTCTTTTCTAATGAAACAAAACGCAATATATGTTCATCTTTTATTACAAATAATTTACATTTACATACATTTACATTTATCAATATGAAATTCAAAAAAGAAAAACATCAATAACACAAATCAAACAAGACCAATTATTTTTTTTTCACAACAAATTTATTTCACATTAAAAAAAAAACTCTCAACAGTATTACATACAATATCCATCACATATATCAGTAGTAAAAGCTCTCCAGCCTCCTCATATAATCCTAATCATACACATATCACTTAAAACGGGAGGATACACGCGTTATCCCAGTCACAAAGAAAAGCGGCTTACGAATTCGGAAACCTAACGGAGCTGCTGCTAAACGAGTAGCTCGACTTGACCTGCAGCGAATTCGAATTCGACTCGGTTCTCACTTGGAACGGTCCAATACCTCTCGCAAACTCCTGCGATCTAAGCGCCGTTAAGGGTTGTAAGCCAAACGGCGGTTGCTGGGGCTGTACGACGCTCGGTACGGTGCTCTGGACGAAGTTGAAGCTCGCCGGTGTCTGCGAGCTGCGCGTGTAGTAGTCCTTGTCGTAGTAGGTAGCTTCCGGCTGATTCGTCACTTGCCGGCCTAGTGGCTCGCGCGGGAAGTACGGGGGGTAGAGGGGACGGTAGCCACCGAAGTCACCCTCGTTCGCCTGGCCGTCGCTCGAGCCGAAATTCGCGTCGCTGTGGGATTTTGGTTGAAATAAGAGTATCGTGAGAGCTAATGATTAAGTTATTACTTGTGTGTGTGTGTGTGTGTGTGTGTGTGTGTGTGTGTGTGTGTGTGTTTGGGTTGATAGAGAGACGTGTGCCTGTGTGTAGGGGAAAACAACTTTTATATTTATGTCTATGGGATTTTGATGGGCTGGAGTTGTTTACTTAAGAAGTGTTGTAATTCAGGATCCTTAGTTTATGCACGGTTAGTGATACGTACGCGGGTAATTGAGCAATCGATCGTCATGAGTTCTTTTTATTTGAGATGTCGGTTAAAGTTTCTAATGTGCTTATAATGCGATCTCAGATTCAAAACAGATTTCTCATGTAGATATCGATTTGATTATTTTCGTTTATGTTTTTTATATTATTTCCGTATTAGACGGCTTTGTAAATTGACGAGTCCATGAGATTGTAAATAAGTTCCCCCAGTGAAAGTAAATAATCCACGATTTAAAAAAAATATCTTTTTTTTATTCAACAATTCCGTATATTTTTTATAAATAAATAAATAAATAAACGTCTTCGGAAACGTACAGCGCGCGAGCGCGAGCTTTATCCGGCAACTTTCACCGATTCTTTCACAACCTTATACGCCTATGTAAATTTCTTCGGCGCATCACATGATCTCTCTCATCCCGCGATTGTTACAACTGCCTCCGGGTTACCATTATTAGCATAACAAAAAAGTTAGTTATCTCCGCACACAAAAAAAAAACGAAAATTACACCATCGATTTCCCCCTATTTTTTTTTTGTACCTCAAACTCTCTTTTTTTTTATAACAAACTTTTTTTCCCAACACTATACCACTAATCGCCGAAACAACGTTAAAAACTGGGCACTTGGAACAAACGTCGCTTAAAGTTAATTGTCGCGCATAAATACCTTGGATTAACCAAATCAATACTGATCGGCGTGGCGTCTTGAATACCTTGGGGCGCCGCGCTCGCCTGCAGCCTAATCAGATTTATCACAAACAACGCCGCGACAATGGCATTCTGCAAAAAAAGAGAAAAAGACAAATGAAAAAAAAAACCCGCATAAATCACTCTCCTCCATTTCCAAGCGACATTTCGCCAGCAAAAGAGAGAGAGAGAGAGATAGATAAATTATTCCCGAGATCCTTTTCTGCATTATCATTCCATAATGCATTCGAAAAGCGAAGAGAGTGAAAAAAAAAAAACAAAAACAACAACAAAGAGACGAGAGGAAGAAAAAAAAAGAAGGGAACTTCCGGCAATTCTAGAGTACATTAATAATTCCCAATAGAGGAAACGAGCGCGACGTTACCATTTTTATCCGTATAATCCAAAGCTCTATCTCGCGATCCTCTCCTCTAACAAACACACACGCGCACACGGATCCTAACGGAGCGACGCACTACTGTTGTTTTTCCTCGATTTCTTCTTCGTTTTTTTATTTTTTGTTTGTCGTCGTCGTCGCCGTCGTCGCGCGAGAAGGAGGAGAGGAGGCCGATGATGATCGCCGGGTAGAGGAGCGAGCAAAACTGCACGGGCCCCACAAAGGAATGGAAATTTTATACGAACTTTTAGCTCCGCCCCGGCAACGCGCTTCGCGGCTACTCACGGCTCTTCTCTCTCTCCTTTGTGTTCGATTCTCTCCTCCTTCGTGTATATACACGTACACACGGATATGCTTATAAAAAATTATTTCGCTCGCGCGCGCTCATCTCTTTCTCTTTCCAAGAGAGAGTGAGAGAGAGAGAGAAAACTTCGTGGGCGAGTTTAAGGGGTAAATGACCTTGTCTCTCCTTACGAGTATATGGACATTGTGTGTGTCGAGACATTTTCCATATTGGTCAGATTCTCTCTTTCTTTCTTTTAATTTATTATTTATCTTCCAAGATTTCTCCTGCGCGTCATCTCATCTGCTCTCGGACTTGAATGTAAACTTGTTTTTATCTCGAGAATACTCTCTTGGGTTATTCCCGGCTTTTGCGAGTTAATTGCACGGCCGATGCATCTTCCTCTCTCACTTGGCATTGATACCGATGTTGCACTCATAATTACCTGCGCGTTTTACTTACGCTACCGGCTCATGGAAATCGAGAGCTAATAGTTATGCACTTGAACCAGCCGCTGACATTGAACGTCTTATTCTAAGCTTGTTTTGTCGACTTTGCAAATTGTCCGCGTTAATTGTTGGACTTTTGGATTATGCGCGCAGACCTTAGCAGGGAAAACTTTTCCGTTTGCTTTTGGCAAAAGTCTAACGCTTTTAACTCAACTTCTCTCGTGATGAAAATGAAATCGTACGATTTTCGCGAGACTGTATTATGAATTGCCGCCGTTTATACAATATTGTAGGCGCTAATGCAAATCGTTTTGAAATTCTTCAAATTAATGGAATTCTTGGCTTGAGCAATCATCGGCGCTTAATCAGCCATTGAATTGCGAATTTAGATGTTTCAACTTGACGGAACATCCTATTGACGCTCCTTTGACTTTGCTGTTTTATATCCACTATCGGCGTACGCGTATCGTGGATCTATCAATGAAATTCGATTTTTTGTATAAAAATTAATTTTTTTAAATATTGAACAAAAAGATGCTAATATTTGTGTTTAAATGCAAGAAAAAAAGGAACGTTCGTATCATCGCGAACTAAAATAGGTCAATGATAAATTAAAAGAATTACCATTTAAGCTTATTACAAGCGACACTTTTTCTCCTTCCCCCCCATCTGAAATTTCCATAAATCCGGCGAATGTATATTCCGATTAGTTCGTTAGCCTCTTACTTCAGCTGGTTACCATAACTCGCCCGCGTATCCGTATAATCCCTGTCACGCACGTGTCTCTTCTAATGATATATTAACCGATCGTTTTTGCAAGATCCTCTCCAAAAAAATTTCTGTTCAAGACAGTTTCGGGTTTCGTTTTTGAATTAACGACTCGTTATTCTCTCCATAAATCAACGACGCTGTATTACAGTTAATTTTCGAATTACAATATCACGCGCTCGCGAGTTCAGCGTTCTCGATTCCATCCGAATCTTGATAAAGTGTCACGAGAATCCCAAAAACGAAATCACCAGCAAATCGAATCAATCGCGCGCGAAGATCGTCAAAGTCGTATGTAACAGCCAAAGCAAACACGCGTATACCGTCAACAACCGCTAACCTAATAAATCCTCTCGAAAACTACCAAGACCACCCAGAAATTAAATCTCCCCCCTCCCCCTTGAAGATCAAAAAAGAGAGAGAGAAGGGACAAAACGATGCCGCCGAAGCGTAAAAAGAATCTCGACCCTATGGCCGTGCTGGAGGCCGAGCGAGCCGAGCGCAGGCTGGAGCTGCTGCGCGAGCTCGCCGTGGCCGAGGCGAACGCCCGCCGTCTGCGCTGGATCCAGCGCGAGCGCATGGCCAGGCTCAAGCTGCCCGAGGCCCGTGCGATCGCTCGCGCGGCCCAGCAAGGCAGCGAGCGGGCCGTCGACAACAAGGACTACAAGTACATGCCATCCCCCTTTTCCAACCGCGATTTATATTAATGAACTTTTTTAACGAGTTTAGTCTCCCCCCCCCCCCTCGTTGCTGAGAGTAAAACGAGCCGGAGAACGAGAGAGAATGGGGGGGGGGTGTCTCTTTTTCTCTCTTCTTTTTATGAATACGCGCAGCCACGAAAATGAACTGCTAATTGTTTTCTTAATATTTATGTCAAGGGGAAGGGTATACGGGCAAAGACGCGGCTTTTTAAAAGCCGTATTATCGGGTTATTTTACGACTTTCGGCTTTATTAGCGCCGTATATAGTTGAAGTTTGTTAGCCGTATGACGCGTTTGCTCGTTAAAAAAAAAAAAAATGAGGCGAGTAGAGGACGATGCGCCGATTGATGAATTTATGTATAAGAAATACGATACGACACTTGTTGTTTTTCCTGCTCGCGATTTATAGTATTAGCCTGCTGCTGGACGCGCTGGACAGTGCGAACGAGGAGAAGAGAAAAAGCGACAATCTGCATGTCGAGCAGATAGATCGGCTGCTCGTGGTGTACAGCGAGAAGATGCGGGAGAACGACAAGCGCTACAAGAGCAGCGTAGAACAGCTGATCGACGTGGCGCGCGAGAGAATGGACAGGGCCGCGGCGGAGCAGAAGGCCCAGGAGAGATATCTGCAGACGGTGATATTCCGCACGAGGCACGACTACGCCGGCGAACTCGAGAATATCAATGTTCGAAATTTGGGTATGATGAAGATTATATTGAGATTGTGCGTGTGTTGTTCGGTTTGTAATGGTGTAATTTCGTAATTGTAGCCAAGCTCGACGCTCAGATGGAAAAGAACGACGACGTTTGGCGAATTACCGAGAGCGTGATGTCCCTGAAATTGGAGAGATTCTCGGATGAGCTGACGAGCGTGCTGAAAAATTACGAGTCGAGTTAGTTGGAATAAAAATGTTTTAGTTAGCTTTTGGCTTTTTATAAGCGAGACGGGAACAATTTGGAACGGACAGGTACGAAGAACTTGCGCAAGGATTACAATGCGCTGAAGAAGAAGGACGACGCCGATCAGGATGTGATGGAGAGGCAGGCGAAACGCATACAGCAGCTCTACGTGATGTCGCAAAAGCTCAAGCTCGAGATCGAGGCTTTCGCGAGCACGACGAGCAAGGATTTGGATGATTACAGATTTGAGAATAATTACTTTTACGACGTTTACACTGCCATGCAGAATCGATTGCTGTCGGGTAAGAGAGCTTTTCTTCTGTTTCTTTTGTAGATGCAAACTGTGTTGTTGTCTTTGGTTGTTGTAGAACAAATTCTGGACAAAAATCAACTGAAGCTCTTGGCTATGGAGTACAATAAGACGCTGGAATTTTTAAAAAGGTGCTCGTGTAAAGTCGAAAAAATTTTCAACATGTTGGAATTGTGCGAGAAGTACGAGGTGTACGACGATAAGGCCACTTTGTATCCGCTAACGTCTGTAATCGTTGAGAAATTTGATGATGATGATGATTTTCAAGAGGACGGTCAAGTTGTCTGTAATGATAACGTGAGTGTGAATGTGTTATTTTAATGTTTGTACGTGTAAGTACGTATTTTCATAAACGCACGTTAATACTTTTCAGGTACTAAACAGTTGTCTGCTGATCAGAAAGTTTTATAAACTAATTAAAAGAGTAGAAAGAGACGTGGATAAGTTAAAAGATGAACGTAAATTTTCATCCCTAAAGTCTAAGCATTTGAAGCGACAGCTTTCGGAATACATGCATGAACTTATAGAACCCCCACCAGCAAAACAAGTGGATGATGGTAGAATGCCCATAATTATCGAACTAAAAGATGCAATGTAAAATTGTGAATTTTTTTTTTTTTTTTTAAGAAAAAGGAATGCTTAATAGGCTGTTACAAAATTTAATACTTTAACATATTTTTTTATTTAATAAAATTCACTCTCATACATCAAAATTCACACGAACAGACAAACATTAATCTTTAGTGATTCAATTATACGCAGTAATCTGTACAAAGTACAAAACCATAGTGCTATATTGTTGCAGTTTATTCGGAATGTCTGCTCGACGAACGTTTCAACGTCTTTGTTTATGTAGAAATTTATATAGCCAGTAAAACGTTTATAAAACGTATTATTCTGACTATGCTCTAATATACCTAATCTTAGGAAAATTAGGTCTTACAATGAATGTTATTGCCAGAGTCAAAACAAAGCTCATTATTAAATTACGCATTTTAAGACACATAAAATAAATACGTAAGAATTAAATTTCTTTATTTGACTTATTCAAAGCTAAAATAAGTGAATAGTTGAATTATGCAATAAAATATCTTTCTAAAGTTTCATTGATGCGTGTAAAAAAGTGTCTTATCTAATGTGTTAATGCTTTGTATCACACTGTTTTTTTTTAAAGTTGCAAAGAACAAAATAGATTTGTCCTTTAATGCAAGTATCAGTCATTTTGTATAATTGCTCATAATCTAGCGAGATGACGTTTTTCGATTGCGCGCAATTTGTGACAATAACTTGTTACCGGAAAAGAATGTAACAAGTCCAAGTCCAAGAAGGTATTGCAGTGTTGTAAACATATTCAGTTTGAGCCAAAATACTCCAAAAAGTACAAAAATACCTGAAAAGAAACAAGAATATTAGGAATGTAATTTTATAATTATTTTCTTAAAAACTTAACAGAAACAAGCTTTTTTATAAATATCAACAATGTAGAGAATATCGGGCTGCAAATGTAACATAGTAATTGAGTTACATTTGTGAAAAATTCACCAATTAATATTTGCCCAATTGAAAACAAACAAGTTTATGAATCATCAAGTCTGTCAAGCATTGGGCAATCAATTGTCTTAACAAACTTTATTGTTTAAATAAAAATACTTACTTCCTAATCCCAAGTGGAACAAAATAGCACTCAAAGAGAATGGGAAATTCGAAATGTTGACTCCAATGATCTTCCACAAAATGAGTAGTAAAAGAAGAGGAGATGCACAAAGCACAGTAAACAAATCCGAAACAATTGCTGGAGGCCGCTTTTCAGGTTCACGGAACATGTGCTGTAAACAGAATAGCGTTGTTACAAATTGTTTTCAATAAAATTGTAAATATAATTTTTTTTCTAATTTTGTAGTCTAATCACACGTTTCCAAGTTTTAATAAACAAGAAATATTACAAGTGACAAAGACATATAATATGCCAATGATATGGAGGTTACAAAAGTATTGATAATCTTTTGTCGCTAACGAGCATTGGCATCAAAAGAATATTAAAAATTTCCTATACAATTTATTTAGTGATTAAATAAATCAAAAACTTACTCGAATTTCTGGTTTTGGAGCATAGACATTTGGTTTCTGTTTGTACCCTGACTTTTCAACGACTTCTGAACCTGATGGTTCAGGGAATTTCAAACTAACAGTTGCCAAATTCCATTTGAAAGAATTGCTTAGAACGGCGTCACCAATAATCAACTCAACATGGTAATCTCCGTTTTGATAGCCGAAGTTCTTAGCTGCTGTACCGACGGGCTATAATAAAATAATTTAAAATGAATAACAATTAATTTGAAATTAAAATTAATAAAAGATATATTTCAAACTTAAGTACCATATCGAATTTGTAAACGTGGGAAGCATCAGGCTCAGCTACAAAGATAATTTCAAGTTGATCTTTTTCTGATGAGACAACAGATGAAAGACGAACGAATGCTTGATGAACTCTGAGTGCTTTATTCTTGGCAGCGTCTTTAAGGGCAAATCGCACAACAAGTTTCTGTTGAGAATCTGCTTCAATTTTCTGGTTCAACTTTTGAGGATGCGCCACTCTAAAAAAATAATAAAACGTTATAATATACTATTAAGATATACACTACACAATATTCTGACGTTACAAATACTTACTTGACCAACTTGGGTGGAGTAGTCTGATCAGCATCGGCTGTTCCAATTTCTAAGTAGTCAACCTTAACTTCAGTGAGCACTTTGACCGTCACTGTATTTGATAATTGACCTGCGCTGACGGCAATGTTGTAGAAACCAGGCTCTGGTGATGCACTCATTAAGTCCAAGGAATGTATCGTTCTATAAAATAAAGTGCACAATATTTAAAATGTTCATGTTAATATTGTAAAATGTCTGTTAGTTGAACTGTAAACTTTATTTTTATGGAAAAATAAAAAACAATCTAGTCCAACTATTAATTTCCCCCAAGCGTATAACTGATGCTAGTATTTAAACCAGCCCAGCAAATTATTGGGGTTATAAAATTATTTGAAAATTTGTATCTTACTTGTCAGATTTGGACTGGAAGCTTTTCTGTTTGAGAATAGATGCAGTATCTCCAACTTTAGTTGCCGATTCCGCAATAATATTTGTTACAGATGGCACAGGATTACCAAGAAGATCACAAACTTTAACATGAACCAAAGGTTGCTTAGCAGAAATTGCGATTCCTTGCTCTGCTAAGGTAAGGCAAATAGGTTTTTCAAATGGATTGTTGGCCAAAATATCAATAGATGATAAAAGACTAACAACGCCTTTATGAGTTTGAACAGAACGACGTGACAAGAAGTAATTGGCTAACTTAACAACTTGCAAAGATGTTAGTGTTGGTTTTTTCTTCAATGACGTGGATAATTTGAACACTCCATTTACAAGCAAGCCTGAAAATAAACAGAAATTATTAAAATACTATCTTTACAAAAATTGGAAATAGTAAAAGTTGATTAATTTTCAGAAATTATGTTTCTTCAATGAATTTACAGTAGAACGAAAGTATTTTGTAAACATCATGTAATTGTTTTAATTTTTTTTAAAAATAAAGCTCTTTATAGAATTATTTAAAAGAATTAATACTTATAAACGTACTTGTAACAGATAAACCGCCTTCAAATTGTAAATGTCGCGAGTTCACTTCATCAGCTTGGACAATTACATCTTCAATATGATTAAAAGCAAAAGCTCCAGCAGATCCTAAATCAGCAGCAATGTGGAATATGTATCCCACACTAAAAATAAATAGATATAATTAGAAATGTAAAATTCAGTATTATAATAATGCAAATTAATAATTCAATAAATTACTTTAATAAATTTTCATCCTTCTTCAGTAAAGCTTGTAAATTCTTTGTTAATTTTGTTGCTGTAGCATCTGGCACTTTTTGTCCAAATGCAACAAGAGCACTCACAGCATAATGCAAGTGTTCTGGAGTTGATCCATCTTTATCTAATACAGCTAACAAGTTCTGTAAAAAGCAAATACTATTAGATAACAGGAAAGAAAAAAAAAATACTTGAAAAATATTGCAATATGATTTACATCAGAAAATTAAAAGTTGTCTTCAATGTTCTTGCAGTAGAACGAAAGTTATTTTTCAACATCATTTAAATGCTACTACATACACATATTAATTTTTCTATTACTTTAATTCTTAGATTTACCTTTGTGAGTGCATCAAGTGGAAGGGATTTTGGCTGGCATTTCTCAAGAACTTTCCACGCATGAGCAAGGTAGTAAATTTTTTCTGGCGTTATATTTGCTTCGCCAGCTGCTTTAATCAAGAATTCACATATTTCCTAAAAATATTAAAGCACACTTTAATACCTTATAATCTACAGTAAACAAATATATTTATTTAAATGTTTGGTCTTCAGTAAGACTAATCAAAAAATCACTGATTTTCAATAAAGGCAAATATTTCATCATTGGTATTATAGTTAATTAATCAAATCATACAGGCATTGTAAACCGTAAACTTACAGGAATCCTTTTTATTGGCTCATTCAAAAGTTTGTATCCAAGAACAGCATAGTGTAAGTTAGAGAGGTCTTTTGGTATCAACGATGGTTCCAATACTTTCTTCAAACGAGTTTTATCAGCCGCCGTCAGGTAGGAACTTGTTGTCGATGGAACATTGGCAGTCAACGATGTGCTTGCCAATGTTGCAAGTAGCAACAAAATCCATGTAACTGCAAAATCAAACACGTTTCAATAAATACTATACACAAGACTAATAAGCATAAAGTATAAAACTATAACTAGAAGATTGAATTTTAAATGATTGTAAATCTCTAAATACGAGTTTCATAAAGGATCAACATTAATACACCTAAAAATAGAAAATCAAGGCAGTACCTATAATTAACTTAACCACAAAAGTAAAAAACGTGGTCGGCTCTCCGAAGAATCAAATCTCGTCTCCAACCTTTCCCCACACGAGGCTAACGACCGAAAAAGCCGTGCTTATCAGTTTTCCACGTAACCCAATCCCAACGTACACAGAAAACCGAGAGGCCGGCTGCGTGAAATTGGCAATCGGCGAAACGAATAATCCGCAGGATTAGAGAACACGAGTGCAAGCGAGGAGCACGTGCTCGTTTAAGAAAAGCGACGAGTGCCCAAGCAGCTCAACGCGTAGCGGTGAAAAAATTGCTGGGAAATTGTGTACTTACGTCGAGCCATGACTAGTAGCTAATCCGGAGCAACAGAGCCGCCGGCCGCCACGTCGTTGCCGTCGGGTTCTCGAGCTCTCCCGAGCAAGATGGCTCTCTGACCCTACCATTGCGCGTGTCTGGAAAAAATGGACGAGTGAGGGGCGGACAACGAGGCCGGAAGTGGCTGGCGCGAGCGCGACTGGCTTTTCAGGCTAGCCAACACGGCGCCGATGAAGCAGGCTTACCAAATAACGACCCACCTCCTCCCACTTCCCTCCCCCGGGTTCGTTTCTATTAAATCAGGTGTATGTCTACTCTGTCCAGGTGTGTAAGCGCTAATCTATGCCAGGTATAGGGCGACTGGTCCGCGATACTGTGATGTGTCACTTTATTTCTTATACCTCGATAAGTACCAGCTTACTCCCGAGATGACAACGACTATTGGAGGTTTAGAAATTATTGTGTATAAGTTCTCGTTTTTGGGGTAGCTTGTGTGTACAGTGTAGTGCAGACTACATATTCGAGATTCGCTGTTTTCGGAGCAGTGGTTTCAAAAAATCGAAAATTTTTACGTAATCGGGCTTTCACGCGTGATCACATTTTTTTTGTTTTTTATCGGTGCAATATGTTGTCTTTGTGGGCAACGACGTTACAGGTGTCGTAATTATTCAGATGCTTGGTTTTTTTTTTTTAACGCGAACGCCCAAGTGTGATGTTTGCGTCCCTTTAAATTTCGGAGCAATTTCAAGTGTAAATTGCTGGTTGTATTCGCGATTTTCATCTTTTTTTTTTGGTAAACGAATTTTCATTTAAAATTTTTCAGTTGTTTTTTAGAGCTAGGTTTTATCACTTTTAATCAAATTATAAACACAGAGTTGGTTGTAAGTATGCTAATTGTGTTAATTTTATTATTTTTATGTTAGCAATATCTTATTATTTGCAGGGATTTGTACTTATTGATTCATTGGCCATTTGAGTGCCACAGGTAAATATAACAATGATGAACCACATAAAATAAATGTACTTATTTCATGTTCAATTTATTTGTCAAAATACATGCAAAACACTTGACATGTTATGTTTATCTCACTAATAGGACAGTTTTAATAAAAATTGATTCTAAATGCAATTTATAACTTGAGGTAAGTTGTTAAATATTTGAATTATTTGATTTTAGATTAAAACATCATAAAAGGAAAAATAAATAATAGTAAAAATTATTTATTAATATTAATATTTATTTTTTTCATAAGTTTCCTGGTTAAAATAAAAAATTTTTTACAATTAATTTACAAGGAATAAACTAAGGTATTAAATTACCATTTTACACATTTTCATTTTCATCAAAAATTATACACTCACTCTCTCCTTTCTAATTGTAGACCAATAAGATTATTATTTTAAAAAGATAACCTTAAGAATATAATTTACACATTATATTTTAAACGCAAGTCAAATGTTTTTTTTTTGTGTAGTTCAAAGTTGAAAAATTGAAAGATATTAATACAAATATATCTTAAAAGTGACGTTTACGTGATTTTACTGTACTTATACAACTAAAGTTGCTTTTAAGACTTTTGAAAAAAGTAATTTTACCTACAAACAAAGTACTTTACGATTTTTACAATTGAAACCTCAAACGCTTTCTATTCTTCAATATGTACAGTAGAAATGCTTATAAATAAAATTAATTTAATAGCTTTTGTGCCTAAATATTTCTTAATAAAAGAAACAAAACGAATGAATGCTCCACACGTTTCGTGCTACCTTTTCTTTTTTTTTTTTAATGCAAAAGTTAATTTTTTGCCTATTCATCATAATACTAAATTTAATGTTATACCAAACACCAATGCTTTTAATTTTACAGTCACAGGCTCTTAAACTATCATTTGTACGCAAGACATCATTTAAAATTAAATGTTTCTTATGTTACACATAACGACCATTGTTCCATTAATTAGAACGCCATTAATTTAATTCTCTACCGATGGGGCGCATCAAAAGATGTACCAGGTGGTAGAGACTCAGAACCTGGTGACTCAGACGGTGGCGCAGACGTTGACAGAGCTGGGGTCGCTGTCGTTGACGCTGCCGCCAACGCGGCTAGCTCTTCCTCCGCCTTTTTCATGATATCATAGTCACTTAGCGAACTTAAAGTACTTTTATTCTCCTTTCGCGGAGAAGATTGCACTTCTGAACTTGATCTTGCTGTCTTAGTATACGTGGGTGAATATCTTTCAGTATTTTGATACATTGCTGAATTAACAGTGGTCAAAAAAGTCGCACCGGGTTTTGACGGAATATAAGGATCTACTTTCGTACTTTCTTGACGTTTCACATTTGCCAAGATTTCTTGAAGATTCGGTGGGATCGTAATGTTTGAAACCTTTTCCAATATTGGCTGCGTCAATTTTGATATACCATGCGGTGGTGGAGTGAACGATCGGACATCTGTTGGACTGTACGGCTCAACTACGTCGCTGCTGTCTGGAGGATCAAGACCCAATCCCTAAAATATACAAAATATTGTTAAAAATAAATAAATACCATCAATAATATAATTTTAAATGTAGAATATATTTTTTTTACGAAAACGATCGATAATGTATTCTTCAATAAAATCGTTTTCGTTTTGGCTTTTGTAATTAATACAGCTGGCGATACTATTTAATCACGTATACTTTTAATCGTTTAATTTTAAGCCACGTGTTTTAAGCATTTAATTTGTCAAGTAGATATATCTATATACAAGCTTGTGAATGTGTACAAACACACTCATATATTTATATATACACACGAAGCGAATATTTTTAACCATTCAAGGTAAACAATGTACAATAAGAAATTAATCTTTTTCTACTTGTATTTACACAACAGAACTTTAGTAATTTAATACCACTGGAGCTTCAAATCATAAAATATTACTAATAAAAAACAAGCAAATCACAAACTTAATGTTTAATAACTCATATTTATTAAGTAGAATAAATAAAAAAGATATCACAGATGTATGCACTACAGTCTAACTCTCAATAAATATCTTAAAATACATCATCAAGGAATTGGAAGTGAAAAGGTCTATAAAAATTGTATTTTTAAAATAAATATTATAGATCGTTACAAAGTAACTAGCACAGTGATCCCTGTGAAATTACAGATAAAAGGAATTACGCTGAGGTTTTATTTACAAAAGCCATCGTTATTTGTGCGAAGATGTGCAATTAAACGGCTTTAAGCCCCATTGGGCAAGGTTCTCACCGGCAGAGTCGTCGATGAGGCATCAGTAAGAAAAGACGAGCTTATATTTTGTATTTGCTGCTTTTCCTCTTCAATTTGCCTGGTCAGCTCCTCCATCTTACGTTGTAGTTCGGACGAGTTTTTAACTCTGGGCGTCGTTTTTAGATTTGCGGACGAAGAGAGCGCATTGTCCTCGTCATCAATAGCAACGTTAACCGGCTCACCCGGACTGTAGGGCTCATCGTCATCATCGAGCTGCATGTTATCAGACGACGAGGAAGACTCGATTTTAATCTTAGCCGAGAGTTCCGGGACGATCTTCGAAATGACGGAAAAACTCTTGGGATCCTGCTGCTGAGCGAGCGAGCTATCGTCTTTGCCTGTGGTAGCGGTGAGCAGATCCGACGATGGAGGTGGGGTAAAACTTCTGTCGCTGCCCAATTGAGGCTCCTTCTTGATCATCTTCGCCGGTTGGCCAAGCACATTCAAGGGCAGTTCGGCAAGACGCTTCTCCCGTTTGTGAGCGATTATGATACCAATCAACAGGTGCTGCTGTCGGTTCTCCTCGAAGCCTGGACCTTCGATTGGCAACAGTACTGAGGGCAGCTTAGCACCGACCGAAAATGGCATTACGTAAAAGTCCTTGATCCTTGGAGGCATGTTCCCGAACACTGCCAAGCGGTTGCGGCTGTTCAGATAACTGTAGAGGGTGATGTAGGGTATCTTCTCCTCGTCGTTCGTCGCCGTCAGCTTGATGATCAAGATCTCCTTCGTCTCGGTCAATATCATTTTGTGTATGTACTCCCAGACGATCGATGGAGTTATCCGGCCCACAACATCAAATCTGTCTGGCAGAAGGTCCACGACTTCTTTCAAGTTACCGCTGACGTTCTGCGCGGTCGCGAAGAAATGGGCTACGTCGTTCATGTGAACGATACCGCGCCACATAGTCGAAGAGACCATGCAAGTGGACCTTGGAGCCGACTCGTTCATTTTTAATTCCAAATCCCGGTCGAGCTCCTCGTTTATATCTGGTGTTTTAATCGTCACAGTGGAGCTTGGCTCACGGTCCGAAAGGTCAGACTCATTGCCATCTAGAGTGTTGGTCGTCGTCTCGTCCTCAATGTGCCTCCAGAGCCGATCTTCTATGGACTTATCCGATGCCAATGTAATTGCACTTCTACTCGAGTCCTTTTTATCCTCTCCTATTTTATACTTGTCCTTATCCTTTTCCTTGTCCTTATCTTTATCCTTGTCCTTGTCCTTATGACTACTCTTATTATGAGATCTCGAGCTGTGACTTGATTTGTGCTTATCCTTTCTATCCTTGTCTTTCTTTTTATCGCGATCGCGATCCTTGTCTCTCGATCGGTCCTTGTCTTTATGTTTGCCATCTTTCTTTGATTTGCTGCGATCTCTATCTTTATGCCGATGCCTACTCTTGCTACGACTCCTATCACGTTTGCTGCTGCTTCTGTCGCGAGATCTACTACGTCGTCTCTCTTTGTCGCGTTCCTTCTCCCGTTTTTTGTGATCATTCGTCACTTTCGATTCATCGCTCGGTTTCTCATTGTCTTGTACAGTTGAGCTTATCGTATCCCCACTATTCAAAGCACTCACGATTTCTTGCACCGCTGCATTAGCGTCGATACCTTCATTCTCAATTATCTGCTCACCTTTGTGCGTCTTCACGACAATCGACTTGGCTTGCGCTATCATTTCAAGCTCATTTTTCTTTATCATATCGAGCTGATGCTTGTTTTCCTTTTCACGCCACTCGGCTAACTCTTGACTCGCCATCTCGTCTGGGCTAAGTTTGACGACCGCATCGGGAGTCAAAGAACGATCTGCTATTTTGCGAAACAGAGTAAGATTCTTTGTATCTTTTATATTAAAAACAAGACTACGGTATTTTGCCTTGTACTTGGAATCCGTAGATTTAAAAAACTTGAACATTTCAAGCTCGATTTGCAAAGCCAATTCTAAAATTTCCTCTTCGCTAAGCGTAAGATCGCTAGCCTCTTTTATTCTAGAAGTAAGTAAATCTGCCAGTGTCTTCCTTACATTCAGCCGTATTGGTTCGGTTTCGGCTTTCCTCGGTGGCGGAGTCTTTGTTACTGTCTGGGCTTGTTGCTGCTGTTGCTGGACAGGCTGTTGTCTTTGCTGTTGTTGAGGCTGTTGCAATTGTCGCTGTTGCTGAGGAGTCTTTTGTTGAGAAGTCGACGGCTTAGCTTCTAGTGGCTTCTTGACTAAGGTTGCCTTAGGGGTTGACGTTGCCATAGGCTTTTGTTGCGTATGGTGGTGTAATTGCTGCTGCAATTGTTGTTGAGAAAGCGTGGCTTTTGGAGTCGTTTGTTTAACTTGAGACGCTGGATTTTTAGAAGGTGTAGCTATGGAAACTTGTTTAAGTCGTTGTTGCGGCGAGAGAACAGCACGGACTGGTGGACTGTCAGACAGTACAACCTTTTTCGTGCTAGGTGCCAGTATAGTTTGCTTTGAGCCAGCTATTTTAGTGAAGACCATTTTGGATTGACCCGGAGACTTGCCTTGTAATTGTTTATTCTACAAAAAAAGGGATCAAACAAAAAATTTTAAAAATGTATAAGAATCAAACGTAAAAAAATAACTAAATTAATGATAAAAAAATTAGAGAAAATTTAATAAGTATCTAGAATTTTAAAATTCATTAAAATTTATTTTTGTTTTTGTTTCCGTTTTTTTTGTTTTATAGATTTAAAGTCTAAACGACGTACAGTCTTTATTCCTTGTGTATGAATAGTTGCTACAGTCTTTCCTCCAAGTTGTATAGTATTAAAATTACTGGGTTTCACAACATCATAATTAGGATGCTCTTTCAACCACGATTTCAAGTTTACTGCAGTTGGAGCTTCAGCACCTAAACAAATAAAGAACAATAGTTTCATTTTTGTAAAGCTATAAATAAAAGTAAAACTTAAAATAATAAATTAATTTGAATTATTACATAGTTTATTACCTGTTAACACTTTTCCAGTCTTCTTATCATAAACAATGATTTTAATATCCGATTTTGACTTTGGTTTATTCTCAACCTTTTGAACTTTATGTGGTGTAGTCGAAGACGGCTTTTCTTTCGTTGAAGTTTCTTCAGCATGTGCCAAAATACATGCATCAGAACAGTATATACTTGATTTTCTGGCTTCCTTTTTGCAGACTACACAATACGTTACTGCTGCTGATGTATTTGGATTTCTCCCAGGAGTCGCCGGTTTTACATCAGCCGTAATTGAGGTATTAGAACCAGATGGATTTCGATTTTGTTCATTAATAACGGAATCTGTGCTATTCCTTTGTCTTCGTGAAGCAGATTTGGATTTACCTTCTTCATTCTTTTTCTTAGAACAATTTGGACAAACCCACTCAATGCCTTGATGTTCCATTTGTTCACCTGTTTTGAGTAATGATAAAACTATTTTGAAAATTTAGTGAAAACAGAAATATTTCAATAAAATTCTACTGCGACTAATAACTGCAATGACTGTGAATGATTAATTATGTGCATACTTAGATTTTTGCATTCTTACTTAACGGAATTTTTAATTCATCCAAATCCAAATTCCAAATAATGTTGTTTCTTTTAATATTTTAATTTTCCGTATAGAAAACGATTTGGTAATAAATTTAATTTAGATACAAAATTATTCATTGAAAACAAATATAAACATAATAAATAATAAAAAATTAAAAAAAATAGTTTTTAAGTTTTAAAAATACAGTGGTGAAAAAAATTAAAATAACATATGTACAAAACTAAAAGAAACACATAAATAAGTAGTAATCTCTTTTAAGAAAAAGAAATAAAAATAAAACTGAAAAATACATTAAATTGAAGACAACGTGTAAGATGACTGACAATGCTTATATAAATAATTTAACATAGTAACATACCCATGGCTTTCGTAACGTGAACACATTTTCCATGAAACCATTCCTGGCACATATCACAGCATATCATGAACCTATTATTATGTGGTTGTCTACAAATGCACCACAATCGGTTAGGATCATCTTCCGAATCTGAATTGACTTCTTCTTCTTCATCGTCGTCGTCATTCATATCGTAAATCATATCTTGATTTTTGAAACTGACATGAGCTGAATTTCTTCTGAAATAAGTTAAACGTTATAAGATTACACCAATTAAATCAAATGGCTTTACTTTACTGAATATAATAAAAAATAGCACGTACGATGTTCTTTCTGTTTTAATAATAATAGGTTCAATTTTAGGTTGCTGCAACGGCGGTTGCAGCTGTTGCTGCTGCTGCTGCAGCACTGGCGGCTTCTTTTCAGATTTAATCGGTTGATTATCTGATTTTGCTTGTAATCGCTTACTACGAGTTGCGGGTGCTTCTATCGGAGGAAGCGTTATTACTCGGCCACCTCTTATATACTGAATAGGTTCCTTTGGTTCCTTTTTAATCGTTGGTTCGGTTTTCACAAGTGCCGGAGGAGGAGCAGCTGGTGCAGGTGTGACAGGTGCTACGGGCGTTTCAATGCGTTCAGATGACGCCTGAACCAAGGGTACCGCTACTGGAGGAGGGGTGGAATCCATTAGCGATGAAGACAAAATAGAATCGGATATATCTGGCGGTGGGTCATCAAGACCAGTCTGTAATTGATTATATTGATTGAATATTGTTTCATTATAAGCAGGAATACCTGTAAAGTTTAAACGGGTTGAACTTACATGTTCCAAGTCTACACCTAATGTTTCTTGTAAAAGCAATGCCTCTGCTAGCAGTTCTTCGTCGTTTGGAAGCTGTTTAGCCGCTTCCATTTCTAATGTAGCCAAAAGTTGTTCATCGCCTTCGATACTGCCTAAAATATCCACGATAATTTGTCAAAATAATAGCTTGATTAAATTGTTTATTTTGTTATAGCATAAATCCTTTATTTTATTGTGTAAAGAAGATGTACTACATATAGATATCATTCGAAAAAATTACATGAACAAGTGAATACCAATCCCAGAAAAAATCAAATTAAAACTTACTCTCAGGCACAACATGCTTAACATTATTACTTTGTTCCACTGTTGCAGGCATTTCCTTAGAAGTCGAGTTTGATGCTAATGAAAAGCAATAAAAATTTGGCAAACGTTAACTCAAAATGTAACTCAGTTATACAATATATGATTTTTATAATAAAAAAAAAATAGATAAATGAATTAAAAAAAAAAAAAACAATTTTACGCTACAGAAAAAATAATTTAAATTTAAATAATAATAGTTTATAATCAGGTGAATAAAAATCTAAAAATTATAATGTACTGTGATCACAATGTATAATTACATATAAATAATCATTCTACACTACTACTAAGAAGAAAATTATTTATTAATCTACTAATAAAGTAAATTATCAACTTTGTCAGTCATTTTAAATAATTAGTATAGAGTAGTGTTTGTAGTAATAGCAATAGTTACAGTATATTTGCACCCTGGTGTGTTTGTGAAATAAAAATTCATAGGTACTTACCAGTATCTAATGCTGGTTCAAGCAGCTCAGCTATTGCTGCTTTATCAGCAAGTTTATCATCATCTAAGGTCACTGGCATCAGAGAAGCTTCATCATTTAATTTAGTAGACATATTTACAGAATCATTTACAGATACATTTGTTTCCATTGGTTCATCTAGAATGTTTGCCACATTTATTGCTGGCAGTGCTTCATTTATGGATGGATTTGAAGAAGACATTATAGACACGTTTGGATTCGCAATATTAGTCACAGTTGTATGACTAGAAGTAGTTGATGAAACTGTAGACGTTGTAGAGGCTAAATTTTCTGAAATTTTAGCTTCTTGAGTGGAACCAACGCGACGTATAATATCTGGTGTAGAAAACAAAGCTGGACCAAGAGTTTCAGCTACAAATGTGTCAGACTTTCTATGTTCCTTCTTCACAACTTTCTTTGCAACTGTAAAAATTATATGTTTTGTAAATTTAAATAAATTCTAAATTTAACAATGCTTTTATTTACATTTACAAACTTACCAGGAGGTGCTTTTGCTTCTACAGGTTTTGGTGTTTCAACAGCTGATTTATGTTGAGTTTCAGAAACAATCTCTACCTTTTTCTTTTCCTTCTTTATTTCAATTGATTTTATTCTGATATTTGCAGATGGTTTTTGTTGATTAGGCAAGCTTTGAGGTAATTCTGTTTGCACTTCCATTGGAGTGATATTTTGATGAACTGCTGGAGTTTGTACACTTGGTACTATACTTTTCATTACTATTGTGGGTGATGAAGTTTTTACTTCTTTAGACATAGGAACTTTTGAATTTTGAGAAATTACAAGTTTATTCTTTGGAATAATTATTTGTTTTTTGATACCCAGACTTTTCACATCATTGGGATTCATCAAAACTTGTTTTTGGACAAATACAACCTTTTGATTTCTGTCTTGCCCTGGCTTTGTAAGAATCATATCTCCTTTGATCATATTAGCACTTATTAAATTAGCTTTGACCTGATTTGTTGTCTGTAAAACATTTTGTTCAACAGGTGGTGCCTCATTAACTGGAGATGCAGTTACAGGTGCATCATCTTTTCTTTTACTAGGAAGAGTTTTAATCAAAGGTTTTTTAACCTTCACAGAACCGTGTTTATCTCCTTTTTCTTCTTTTTCTGGACTCTTCATGGCACTAACAGCAGCAGCCATTTCTAAATCCAAACGTCGCACTTGATCACTATCCATATGTTTATTTGAGCCTCGTCTACGAGATGCAGCCATACTACCACCTCTTGTGGTAAGGCCTCTTCTCCCTCCTCTTGCTCTGACACCTCTTCTAGCCGACCTGGGCCCAAAATCACTATCACTACCTGAATCTTCAGACTCTGAAGATTCAGATGAAGAAAACAGTTCATCTTCTGGTCCTTCCTCTTCATCTTTAATTTTACTTTCTTGTTGTGTTGAATTTGAACGTGAGTTTGGACTAACAGTTGATTTTGGAGTGTTTGTAAGTGGTTGTGTTGCAGTGGAAGCTCTACGAGGTCTACTACCTGTCAAAGTTGAACTCGGTTGTTTTACTATTTTTGGAGGAACAGCAGTGACCTTTTGTTTTGCATTTGTAGAAGAACCGCTAATGTTTAAGGAAGAAATTTGTGATTGCACAGGTGTGTGTATTATTGATTTGTTGAGATCTATACAAATTGATTCATCCATATCGGACGAACTAATGTCAGGCAAAGGATCTGCTGGCTTTGGTTGAGATGGAGAAAACCTGCTGGTGTAACAGTGATCCAATTCTATACTGTATCTTATGGAATTCTGTTGTTCTTCGACTGTTAACATATCTGCAGAAAATATGAACATCAAGATCATTTAAATTATCAAAATTTAGAATGTTAACGCAGACAAAAGAAAGACAACTAGAAAAATAAAAACAAACTCTTACCCAGCATGGCAGTAACATTTTCTCCAAATATCTGCTTAGCTTCCTCGCTCTGCAAAGCTGTCTCAAGCCTCTCAAGCTGCTCCGGGTCCATTTCCATGAATGGATCGACCAAGCCAGCCGGATCCGAAGTATTTGCCGCATTAGCTTCGGCGACCGCGTAAGGAGGTGGCGGATCTACGGTCAAAGTAATGTTTCCCTCGGCGACATCATTCTCTGTCTGACCTAACCTCACAACGCTCACGTTCGCGTTACTTTGGTTAACTGTAAAAACGTTTCAACCCATTAAGTGCAATCGTCCCGAGCCCTCTCGTTCGAATCAATAGAAAATCCCGGCTTGTTTATATACAGCGTTAGCTATAGAACGTACGAAGCTCGTCTACGTAATTAGAAAAGCCGACCGGGTCGCGGACTACTCACCAATCAGATTTTGTAGCGTCTCCTGATCGACGGAGATGACTCCGTTGTCGTTGACCATGAGGATGAGGGTGTCGTCTTTCTTGGAGGAGCCCTCCTGAGGCTCCACGATGTACGAGCTCGACATGTTCTCGCTGGAAACGTAATCATGAAGACAATGAATGCCCGAGGCGCGGCCACATTTTTGGCGGTCTTCTCTGGAGACGAGAGAGAGAGAGAGAGAGAGCTGCCAGTTTACCCCCCTTCGGGAGAGACTCCTAGCGCCACACGCCAAACAAACGCCGCAATTTCTCTCTCTCTCTCTCTCTCTTTCTCGCTCGATAGCCGGCGCGGGACAATTTGTAGGACAACATCGTAAGGCCCCTGAATCGGAACTCTCGAAACTCGTGAATCGCTAAAGTTTACGAAGTTTGCCTTTGGCGAGTGAGATTGCCATTGACTTATGCGCGCGATCTCGATTATTGTGAGGGAAATTTAAGTTTGTGCTAAGGTAAGGTTAATTTTGCATTAGCAAAGTATATGTTCGTCGGCAAAGTTTTAGGGATGGCTCGCGTGTTGTAGAATTTATTGCGAGAAGGCCGTTTCTCGTTCAAACTTTGAGTTTTCTTGGAATTTACTAAGTATTTCTTAAAACTGGTGTAAAGTACTTTTTCAACTACTATCGTTTTTGAAAACATAAATATTTTAATCCTTTTTTTTATTACTTTTTGTTATACACTCATTTATGTACAATAACTAAAGAGTTAATAATGGATAATAAAGATTTTTTAAAAATTCAAGTTTCTTAGAAATTAACTATTCATTGTAAAAATCACTATCTTTTAAGCTCAACTTTGTGAATATATTTTCAATTATATTTAAATTATAGTTACTATTTTTCACTCTCTATAAAATTATGTTTAATTAATAAATTGTTTATCATTCCATATGTACAAGTTTAAAAATAACTAGTTACTCAATTACATAGTAAAAATGTTATACATTAAATGTAATTTTTACAAAGTTTAGTTAAGATTACAGTTAATTAGTACAACTAATTAAATACTAATCTACAGTAAAGCAATACAAAGAACTTACATAGTTAACAAAAATTACCTTTTGTAATGTGTTGCTTAATCCATGTTATCAAAAAAATATCGCCAAATGCAGATATGTATCCATTTTTTCAACAGCGTGAATTATGCTTAATCTTCTCCGCCGCTGAAATATCATTGCAGACATACTCGGTGATTGAAATAAAACCACATCCCAAATGAATTGAGTAAGAAACCAATAATCACGGCCTGCTTTACTCAGCAGAATCTTTATTCTGCCCTTTATTAAGAATCACCCAGCATCTGCTCAAGTTTTTGCACTCTTTCTTCTGAACAAGCCTCGTCTACAGGCAAGCAAATAAGCCCGGATAAAGCCGTCAGTAGCCGTGGCACAGGTCCATCGTCTCTACCTTTAACCAACGGGGGCACTCCTTCGGTAGACAAACGTCCTTCCGCCAAGCACACCGGGCGAGGTGGAAGGATCGCCACGCACAGAGCCGCAGCCGAACGCAGGAGCGAAGAGAAGAAGCACAATGAGTCTCGGGGCGGCAGAATCGCCGAGGGTCGCGGAAGAGGCTCTATCTCTGTCTCAACGATGGCGAGATCCAGTTCTTTCTCTCTCTCTGTCGGTGCGCCTAGTGCCCGAGGCGCCTCAACGGAGCCAAGGTCGGCCGGCAGGCTAGTCGGGACGTCGATAGGGCGTGAAGGCTCGGCAAGGGCAGCAGCGGTTAGCCGCAAGCTCCGCGTAGACGAGGAGGAGGAGGCAGCCGCAGCCCGCGAGCAGCCGCCTGCGAGCGGAGGCGGCCAGTCGCCATCTTGTTCAGCCTGCACCGCCGCTAAACGCTGTGATGCCGCCCGCGCGCCACCGATGCGCCACCGACGTCGGCGGCTAAAACTGTTTTTGCAATAAAAACGCGAATGTGCTTGCTCGAGGGATATCTCCCTCCCCCTTCCTGCTGCTGAGATGGTCGATCCTTTCTTTATGCCCAGTGTGCCGGCTACTCCCTTGGGTTATTTATCTCGCGCTATGGTGTAACTGAAGAAGTGAAGGTCGTTGTCCACCTTTTTTTCTCCTTTCGACGAAAACGACGAGTCCTGAGGATTTGTGTGCCGCGCGGGGAAGAGAAAGAGTCGGGAACTGGTCTTGACGAGAACGAGTGTACTTGCCAAGTACGGAAATGGGGTAAGTACGGAATTGAAAATTTTTTGAGCTTTTTTTTTTTATTTATGCGACCTGCTTATTTGTATCATCATTAATTAGCCTCGACTTTTTTGGGAAATTTTTCGAATATTTCGCAATACTTGGTGCTTAGTTATTATTCAAGCAACTTTTATGTTAGTTATTGAAAAATTAAAAAAATAAAAAGTCAATCGAAATAGATAATGTTTTTCATTATGAAGATGAACGATTCAAAATTGTAGTTTGAACGTTCCCGCTTTATAAACACGTGCTGAACATATAAAGTGTTCAATCAACTGTATATATGTATACTACTGTGCACTGTACAGGTATATGGTATATATGTATATATTCTTTACAAAAAATACCGAGTTCCATTTCGGGTGCAGATAGGTTATTATTAACTCGAGTTAGAGGTTAAAAACTTCATCGCGTCGTTTACTTTTTCATTTAAAAGACATTAAAATTGATTATAAAACGATATTTAAAAGTACAACATTTTATCCAATGCTGTCAAATATTGTTCGACGCATTTACAGCAGAAACTTGTAAGTGTTCGGAAAAACAAAATCGAAGCGAACCCAATCACGCTGTCTGCTTTGAGTTTGTTTACAACGAAACGTGCGACGATAATTTTGTTGTCCCAACGAAATTGAACAGATTAATTGAATCAATTGGATAAAGCAAGGATTTGAAAAACAATGGAAAATCCAAAACCAAAAAAGAGAGGCATCATTTATTTGTCCTCCATTCCAAAGTACATGAACGTTACAAAAATACGTGAAATTTTTTCGGCTTATGGAGAAGTAGGACGTGTTTATTTACAATTAGCTGACAATGGTTAGTGATTTGTTTTTCTTTATTTAGTATTTATCATTTTAAATATTTCATTGAATTTCATACATTTTTTAGAAATTGAAGACAAGAAACAGTGGAAGAAAAAAAGACGTACCCCTGCCAAACACTTTACGGAAGGCTGGATAGAATTTGAAAGTAAAAAGGTTGCTAAATTTGTTGCTGCCACATTGAACAATACTCAGGTCTCTTCGAGGAAGAAAAGTAAATTTTATGATATCTTATGGAACATCAAATATTTACCAAGGTAAATAACTATTTTAAATAAAATTATAGTATTCCACAGTATCTATAGTGATCAACTGTTAAATTGTTCTTCAAATTTTTAGATTCAAGTGGATTCATCTTAGTGAAAGATTAGCTTATGAAAGAGCTGTTCACAAACAGAGAATGCGAACAGAAATTGCACAAGCAAAGAGAGAAGTTAACTTCTTCTCTCACAATGTTGACAGGAGTAAAAAGCTAAAATTGAAAGCAGAACAGGGAGAAACTTCAAACTTTGTTATGCCAGAAATTAAACAAAGAGAAACTGATATGGAGATTCGAAGTAAAAAGAATCAGTTACAAAATGAAGATAGAACAGAGTTTCTTAAATCATTGTTTGGTTGATAAACTGATTCTTACATTTTACATTGTTGAAGCAGTGATCTTTTTATATGTTGCTTAAGATTATTTTGTAAATAATTAATTACATATTTGTCACATTACTATTTTATATGTACATATACTAAATAAATTTAGTGTTAATAAAAATTGAGGATTTCAAGGTTTTTTTTTAATAAAATTTCAATAAACCTTTCAAACTGTTTGTTAAAACAAAGCTAATCAATTGTTTTTTCATTAATAAGGAAAAAAAATTCCAGGTAATAAACTGTATATGCATAAATGTATTCTTGACCTGATTTCTCACGAATTAAGTCACTGCAAACAGTAGCAACAAATGCAATAAGTAAACAATAAAACGACTTGTATCTAAATTCCTTTCTCCGTAATGCCGCGCGATTGGCTGCATACAACGATGATTTTAATTATCAGAAAGAGAGGGGATGGCGCTTTAAAAGGGGGAGAGGGGGTCGAAAAGCACTTGCGCCGTTCGAATTAAAAAGGGGGAGAGAGTGATAAGGGGAGGGGGGAAGAGCTTTGAGAAGAGACAAGCTAGTGTAGAGCGCAAAACGGGCCCGTCGCTTTCGAGGAAAAAGCCAATGTGTAAACACAGCTACTTCGTGGGTATCATATGTCAGATCGGCTTGTTCAGTTGGATTGCCGCCTTTCAGTCACGCCGTTGTCGTCGAGACTGACTGTTGATCGTGTCTCTTCCGTTTCCCTCGGGCGCAGCAGGTTAACAACGGCGCGTTTCTTTCACGACTTTCTCTAATCCGACCCGTTATCAGCGTTGACGCAAAAATGGATGTGAAAAAAATGATCGACTTTATGGAACTGATCGGAAGGCTGAAGGTGAGTACGAGACTAAAGATTCCTGGTGCGTGAACTTGGGGCTCTGATCTTTCAGACCCCCCAGGGGGCTTGACGTTTCTATCGACGCGTTTTCTCTATGATACTTTCACTGGGTTGCTGATTTTCTTTCACACGTACGGACTTTCGACATCGACGTTTTAAGCTTGTATAATGCATTTTGAAACTTCTTGGCCGAATTGTTGGGCGTTGGTAGGTTAGATCCACACTGGTCATTTGGTCAAGCTCAAAAAAATGCACGTTCCAACTTCCGCCCTGCCTTTCTCTTTCTCTCTTATCAGTTGACGACAATGCGTTTGTTTTGACTGGCGCGTTAAGTGACTAATTGTTCTTTTAATTGATTATTGAATGTTTTTCAGCACCTGAAAAGGACAGGCTGGGTCATTAGGAATGTTCCCGACCCTGAGACTATTTCAGGACATATGTATAGAATGGCAATACTGTCCTTCCTTGTTGATCCGAAGGAGAATTTAGACAAGTCAAAGTAAGTGACAAGTTTCTGGCTTTTATTATCTTGTGCGTCAGATAAGTTTCTTATCTCTCTTTATTCTGTTTATAAATGTCATCGAGACACGTTGTGACTGGTATCAATGTTAAATCAATAACAATAAAAAAACAAATAGTTTTAATTAATAATAAGCGCTTGCTTTTTATATAAATATTTTTCTATTATTTGCAATCAATGAAAAAAAAAAAAAAATACAAATTTTGGGTATTTGCATGATTAGTGTTTATTAACTTTTTTATTACTTTTAGGCTTATTGAAATGGCCCTAGTCCATGATTTAGCAGAATGTATAGTTGGGGATATTACTCCACATTGTGGAGTTTCACCTGAAGATAAACACAGAATGGAAGATGAAGCTATGGAAAAGATATGTAAAAATCTTGGAGAAAGGGGGTCTGAAATGCTTGAATTATTCAGAGTATGATCATTAAATGTTTTTTTATTTTTAATTGGTTACAACATAAATTTGCATTATTAATTTTTCTAATATGTTTAATTTAGGAGTATGAAAAACAAGAATCTCCAGAAGCTCGATATGTGAAAGATTTGGATAGAATAGATTTATTGATGCAAGCCTATGAATATGAAAAGCGAGACAACACGCCAGGAAATTTGCAGGAGTTCTTCACAAGTACCCAAGAGAAAATAGAAGATCCATTTCTTGGAGATATAGTAAAAGAAATCAATAGTCAACGAGCAGCACTCCTCAAAATCAGTGAAAATGGTCACTGATAGTTCTTAAACAATAACATACTAGGAACAAATTAATTCTAGAAAAAATTTTATGCAAGAGCATGTTATTTTTGAAAAATAACATTTTAGTCAATCAGAAATGTCTCATCTTCAAAATTGAAAGTTAACTTATGTAAGTTATTGATGTTCTTATTCGACTGCAACTTTTTTATGCATATAATTTCAAGTAATACTAGTATAGTTAAATCACAAATATTTTAAAAATTATAATAAAAGATTGACTCTTTAAAACTTGTTTGTAAAAATTTTACACACTTTAGTATGTTAATTGAAATATCTTCAGCGTTTAAACGCTGTTATAATTTATATTTCATTATAAATAAGTTGTGATTTTTGAACTTTGTTTCTTGAATGTATATTTTAATTTTACTAATCACAAAGTTGCAATATTCATTTAAATAAAATACTTATTTAACATAGAGGTAGGAACTTATGTAACGTTTAACCAAAGTACACATGATTACAATAGTAACAGATTAAAAATAATGAGAGAGATGACAGCAACTTTCTATCAAAAATGACATTTTATTGAATTAAAAGAGCAGTATTTTTGATATGAAATAATTGTCAACTTTCTTATTATTCAAATATACTCAGAACTCCCTTTATTCATTACATTTTGTGCATTTTTATATGATTTCATACATAAAGAGAAAGTTCTAAATGTAAATAAGCTTCATCCAAAAAGTGTATAGAAAAATGAAAAGTCATAGTGAGTTTATTAGATAAAACTAAAATTTTCTCCATCTCGTATTGTTTAAGTATAAAATACACTCGTGCATTTTGTACTAATTACTTTGTACTTATTGTAAAAATTGTAGAAGAATTTTATTCTTTTACAATTACGTGAAAAACGTTAGATCGATGCAAACCGTATGATAAGAAGAATTATAAAATTTAATAGGTTTTTTTATTTAAAAAAATCGTATTATTTATTCAATATATCGTTGAGAGAAAAAATAAGTAATATAAAATGCGTAAGATTTTAATATATTCAACGTTTACATTAAACAATGTACTGACGAAGGAGAGCGAAGTAACGCAAAGATGTAAAAATCTAAAAAAAAAAAAGAATAAATTATACTGTTTTTTTTCTAACTTTTGAAAAAAGATCGTTTGTTATTTAATTGACCCTGAACTTTAACGATCGTCGAAATATAAAGAAGATCGATACAATATCCTAGTCGATCGAGCGTGCTCGATTCTTCCGATGGTTCGTCACGAATTTTGGGTGCGCCAGCGAGACAATCGTCCCAACAGCGCTTCCGGTCGCGATCCCCTTTTTTTTTTATTTAACGACTCTCTCATTGGCTAACCGTTGCGTCCCTAATTGATCGAACATCCACAATTATCCACTCAAATAATCCAGCCAATTCGCAATGTACGGTTGATCCCCTCGATCAACCATACAATATCCCCCTACAAACAAAAATACCGCGAAATAAAATCGTTATAGAAGAAAAGAACAAATAACGTTAACAAATTATGCTATCCATTTCCGTGTCATCCCCCCGGATAGAGTATTGATTTCAAACGCCGCGTACAGTCCGTCAATCCGAGCGTCACACCCATACAAGTATATAAAGCCTACGGCGTCACCGACACATGCTCACCCCACGCACTAGTACTCGCGTACACCGGCCGGTTTTAACGCGGGCCGCGCGCGAGTTCAGTAGCGGCACGCGAAACAGCCCGCGCGCATCCTCGTTCTTATCTCGCGGATGCGCGTATACGTATACGCGTGTGTACAATACAATTGTGTCTTTCAACGAGCGACACGAGTGTGTATACAGGGATAGAGATAGCTCGGGACGATAATCGGGCGTGTAAGGGGGCATTATTGCCGCGGACTTACATCACGCGGCATCTCTCTATGTGCGCGCGCAGATTGCTTTTATATAAATTGCCGGACTAGTGTGGGTTACATGTTGGAGAGCGAGGGCCACGCGCTTTCGAATAAGAGCCAGGTTGTGCGCTCTTCTCTCTCGCGCGGTATACTACTGTGCCGCTTCGCTTTTAAAGGTACAGTCGTACGCCGGACGTCAACTAGCGTCATTGCGACCATTGGATTATATACGGTTAGTCGTGTGTTTTCAGTGTCGAGAAATCTTTTTTTTTTTTTCTTTTAAATTGTAAACTGTAGATTTTTGTTGTTTAGTTTTTTTGGAAGGACTGTCGAGTGATTTTTCGTAAGGTTTACTCGTTATTACTGTTTCCTGCGTAATGTTTTGATGAATTAGCAATGAAAACGTGTTTACGCAACAATTTGAGGATATTCGAACTATTAGAGAGTTGTGATTTTTTTTCTTTTTGTAAAATATTGTGTTTTCTTGACAAAAGTTTTTTTTTCCATAACAAACGTTGGTTTAGAATAACTAATGTTACGTGTAAAAAATATAGGCGTACGTGCTTGAGTTGAAATATTTTCGAGCGTTATTTCAATAAATTTGCATAATTTATTCGTAACATACTTATATTCTTTTTGAATTTTATAAGAAACTCGAATTTCGTTATATTTGCAACTTTATTTTTTAACTACCAGGATTAGTTTTTTTTTAAACCATATTTTACATTTTTATCCAATGTCCAAAAGAATTTAAATCTTTTAAAAAACAGACGTATACAGAGGACAAAAGGAGAGAAAAGTGTCCAAGCATTTATTTGGCGCTTAATCGTATAAAAATATGAAAGTAAAAGTCGATAAGAGTCTTATCGTCGTTAGTTTTTACCTCACGCTCAAGTTAAAAACTCAACTTGTATAAAAAAAAAGAAAAAAAAACGATAATCATTCTTTATTACAAAATTATCGATGATATCTAAAAGTTGTACATTTTCCGTTTTCTTAAAAATCCGACCAACGATTGAAAAAGTTCCACTGCTTATCCGATAAGCATCACAAAAAACTATTAACGTCAGGTATTGTTTCCTGTGTCATTAAAGCCGGGTTGCTCGGCGACCCGCGCTAGAACGTGTCTGTTTCGTCGAACAGCCAAGCTGCTATTTACCTTTTCGTAGAACTACACCCAACCGCGCTTACCAGCACTGAAATCGTCAAGCTTATCAAGCTCTTTCGTCATTTCGAATTAGCAGCGTTGTTATAACACGATTTTCTCAGTATTTCATTTATCGCCAAAGTTTTATTCGATTGGATTTAAAAAAAAAGGTGATTTTTTTTTATTTCAAAGTTTTAGGCGAAAAATGAACGGAATCGGGGCCAAGCCGAAGTGCGAGCTTTGGCGAACGGCCGAAGAGACGCTCGCGAAGTTCGATAATGACCAAGACAATGCGCTGAGCTTGGAGGAATTCGAGGGATTGTGTCTTGAGCTGTTTGGCGAGGAGGAGGTCCGTAGGAACGTAGGCAAGGTGGAGGAGATCTTTCGAGTACTCGATCTCAACGCCGATGGGTACTTGAAGGACGACGAATGGCAAACGTAAGTTTTATCAAAGAATAGAAAAAAGAAACTTATGAATTTATTGGAACTCGTGTGTTAACGATGAATTTATGTTTCAGCTGCTACGACGATTGGATCAAAGTCGTCCTCAGTCCAGTCAACGTATTTTTGATTGTCGACCTTCAAAACGATTTCATCGACGGTTCATTAGCACTTAAGAACGTTTGCTCCGATCAGGACGGCGTCGAAGTCGTGGAGCCAATAAATCGCCTGATCAAAGACTGCCCTTGGCACAAGATTATTTATACCCTCGATTGGCATCCGCCGGACCACATAAGCTTTTTCGACAATTTACACATGCGACAGCTTCATCCAGATTCCAAGGTTATCGTCGATATTTTCGATCATAACTTTTACACACAATTGTGAAAATTATGATTAACATTGTTTTATTCTGCAGGTAAAAAAGGAAGATGCAAAGCTATTCGATACAGTGACATTCCTCGATCCTCATATCGAGCAAAAATTATGGCCGGTCCATTGTGTTTTCGACACCTGGGGCGCTGAGATACACAAGGACCTCACGATCGCCCCCGATTCTCTTAAGGTAGATCACTCAGAAAAAAGAAAATCCCTCCCAAGCTAACAAACCTCGCTTATTCCAGGTCTACAAAGGCCAGAACTCGAACATCGACAGCTACTCGGCCTTCTTCGACAACAGTTCCCTAAACGCTACGGAGTTACCTGCACTACTGGAGAAGCTTGGCGCTACGGACATATACATGTGCGGCCTGGCCTACGACATCTGCGTTTGCTCGTCCTGCCTGGACGGCCTGCGACTCGGCTATCGCGTCGCGCTAATCGAGAACTGCTGCCGGGGCGTCGATCCGAAAAGCATCGCCGAGGCGCGCAGGAGGATCACCGAGCGCGGCGGCTTCACCGTCGACACCGACAGCGTCGTCGATTACGTGAGCGGCAGGAAGAGGAGCCTCGTTATGGCGCTCAAAGGAGCGAGAACCGTGGCCGAGCGTAAACGACGAGGCTGACGCGGTGACAGAGTAGTGATTGTGGAAAAGCGGTTATTCTGTATACGCTGTTAGACGAGCGTATACGAGAGCTTTTTGTCTCTCGCACCTTCGACACACCCGGATACAAAAGACGTACAAAATTCGCTATACATATCGAATCTAATCACAAAAGGGCTTTATTTACACTTTTTTATATCATAGATTATACATAGATATAAATATTAAATAATTTAATTATAAATACACACGAGTACAAATACACCGTAAGCGGCTGATAATACCGATGTACACAGTTTACGTCCACTACGTTATATTTTTACAGAATTGCAGGAGAAACAGAAAAGCGCTCATTTGGTTAGGACACGCACGACGCAATGTAGAAAAATACTTTGTTGTATCAATAAACGACGAGCGCCCATTGACACCGTAACAGACAGCACATTGCTCTCTAATTCTCCAAAAACAGCGTTCGCGCTATCCGATCGATCTTGTTCGCCGACTCGTCGTCCTTCGACAACTCGCAAATGTACCTCTGCCTCGATCCGCAATCCTCGCCCTTGTACAGGAATATCCTCGAGGCTGGATTATACTCGAGCTTGAGACACCTGAAATTACCACGTTCCCCATAAAAATCCACATCCCTCTCGTCACCCAACCAAAATACACCGCTTACCTTCCGTCTCCAACGACGTTCTGCTTGGTATCGTGATGCACCGGCCTAGCGCTCGCCGCCCAAATCCAAAGTAGACCAGGGTTCAGTCCACCGGTCCAGTAGCTCTTGTTCATAACCTTCTTGTCGCTCTGGAGAAAAGCCACGACGTCCTGGTTCTCCTCGACCGTCTCGAATTCAACGAGATTGCCGCCCATGCCGCGGCAGAGGCTCGCCGACGACTTCCAGTCGTACTCGCGCGTGCTGAAGTGGTAGCAGAACTGACCGACTCGCGTGTAATTCTCCGGGCAGGGCTCTGTAAGCAGCCGAGTGGAAAAATTAAAATCGAGCCTTGTAAATTTTCTTATAATAGCGCTCTCACCTTTGGATTTGTTATTGCCGGATATCACGTAGTACAGAAGCTCCTCAGCTCGTTTCAGCCGCTTCTCCATGAAGTCCACGCGGTAGACCAGCTTCTCGATTGCCCCTGAACGTAAAGGTCAAGTTCGAAATACTTTTGTTTTTCTTTGCATTTAGCTAAGGTGTGCTTTAAACTTACCGAGTAGGTAGAGATCGGTTTCCGATACGTCGCGCTTGTTCGGCGGCGACGCCTTGTTCGTGGTGACTTTGACCGTTGTATCGCCGAGTTTCATCACTCGCGCCGCTCTCGCCATCGAGCCTTCCGCACCGCCAACTATCCAATCTTCGAGGATCTCGCTCCACGGGCCGAGCTGCTTTACTTTTGGTAGACTCACGGCATCGCCGACGATCGTATCGTTCGTTGCCGATTTTCGAGCTTCAATATACGGAACAATCGGTTTTTCTTTTTATTTATAAAAATTTTAAAGAGAAACAAAAAGACAGTATTGTTTATAATAAAATTACCATGTCTAGCGATAGCGCCACTCGTTACTAACGCGAGCAGCAGGATAACGCAAATCTTTGGCATTGTTGACGGTTTCTGCAAAAGAATAAATCGTTGGTAAATTTAAAGCGAACGCAAATGCAGGCGAACAAGTGTACCGTTAAAATAACTGTCGGATGCTACGCTGGAAACTAGAAGAAAAATAAGAATCGATACGTGCAAATATGGCTTTCCAAGCCCCTATAAGCTCGCTCGTGCCCTCCTCCTCCCCCCGCAGATTACAACGGAAATTTGCATAGCTTCGTGCAATGAAAGAGAGCCTTGGTTCCTGGTCCTCCTAAAGAAACTTTCTCTCGGGATTTACGCGCGTCACGGCATACTAATTTAATATTTCTATTTTCATTCTTTATTTCTTTATTTCCTTGAGCTCTCGTGAGTTCTCGTATAGATGTTAATCGCTTTAAAACAGATTGTTACATTTTAATAATCACAGACAAGGAGTAATGAAGAGTTTTCGACACTTTTTTTCAATTTACATTTTATTTTTCTTCAAAAGTAACCATTTTCTCTTTCCACGAAATATTCCGCTTGGATAGGAAAAATCGATAAGCGCGATTCGTATTTCTTAAAAAGAAAGTTGTTTTTAAACTTATAACGTTGTACTAGGATTACTAATAACGACACTGCAGTGCGTTATTTTTAAAGTCTTTGAAAAAAAAATAAATTCGATTTCCGTTTACCGAAAAAAATGGATATAATAGAGTATTAAATTGAACAACGCACAAATATTCGATAAACCTGCGAAACCGCGAATACCCGACGAACGTTAAACTAAGAGGAACGTCGCACTAACGAGAGGCGCCCTCGAAACAAAGACTCTTACAATCCATAGAAAGCCGAGAAGCCCAATTTTTTCTACGGCACAAACTAAGCGATCGAAGACCAAGAAAAAAAAGCGAGTACCAAGCGTGTATGTAACAAGAGAAAATATAACACTTACATGACGAGAAAGAGTGAAGATTTAAAACGAAAAGGAACAAAACCAGTCTCGTTACCGATCGATCGGTGTATATATGTATATGTGAAAACTAGTCGGGGCAAGTGTAATCGCAGCTAACCAACGCGGAGGACATAGCGCGACTGTTCGCGTCCGATGATCCTGAAAATGGCCTACTGCGCGGCCCCGAACACTCCTCTCGGCCTTCGTTCTCTCTCTTTCTGGCTTTGGGTCACTTTCTCCCACTACGCCACCAACGGGCCGACACTTTCTTTTACACCGGAGAGCAGCGTTTACGTTTGTAAACGAGCGCGCCTCTCCTTCCCCCCTTCTCTCTGTGCGCTTCTCTATAGATGTATATACCTATACCGAAACCGATGAGAGACGGATACGGATCTGGCATTTTGGATTGTATCTCGAGATGAGAATTTTTGTTTTTTTTTATTTTTGATAGATGCTTCTTTAAGGATTATAGTGATTTGAGCGAAGATTGAGATTGCAATTGAATTTTGAATTGAAAGAACCTGGTAATTTTTGTATTAAGGATTTAAGCTGTTGTTTAAATTTACGACCGTATTGTGTCACACAGCAGTACTCTCGGGTGTCCGAGTCTGTCAAGGCTCGCGATGTGGGACGAAGTCGCAAGGTTTACGTCAGAGCCTACTACGTAAATGTCTTGGGTGTTAACGCAAAGACACGGCCGTTTGTGCGCCAACGAGCTTCCGCGAATTTTGCCATTCGTTATTATACAGCTCTGTAATTTTATAGCTCGAGTTTTGGTTATTTTTTATTAGCAAGAGAACTTGTGTAACTATCGCTTTTAAAGGATATCGAGTTTTTTGGGTAAAACTGTAGGAATGATTTTTTTAGTTGAAACATTTGTTTTTCAAGAGAAAAAAGAATTGCTACTTAGGTAGTGTACGAGAATAAGAACAGCCTGAATAGAAACAATAAAACTGCTAGCACAAGTAAAGCGAGAATTACAATAAGTACATTGTTGGTTACTTGAATGGCTAGTTTGAAACAAAGAATAGCGATTGAGAAAGAATACGAATTGGTTTTAAAATTACGCTCTTTTACTCTCTTGCATGCGCAAGTTTAAATTTAAAGTCGTTATATAAGTAAATGAACTTCAATAATTAATAGTCATAAACGTTTTGGCACAGATATACAGATTGGATAATGAGGGGGACGAGTGAGATGTGGGCAATGAAATTTATATAAATCTTTTTATTAAACAATAAGATACACATAACGTTTGATAATCATATGCGAAACTTGCAATGATTTAACATATTTACTATACAACTGCAGAGATATGAGCATCTCTCGAATTGGAAGTTCAAATGTACACCGTTAGTTTCAGTTGCTCGTTATTCGTTTGGCCGGTACTAGCTCGTGCTTCCGCAGCAATTTCCACGCTATCCACTGTCTGCGTTTGATAAAGAAAAGAGTAGTTAATAATTATTAATTTCAAACCAACAGTTATTAATATTATTTCTTTTTTATAAAAAAATTGAGATTCATGGTTTTTTGTTTATATTCAATTTTAAATTTTTGACGATTAATGTTACGAATAAAATATTATATATAAATTCAGTGATGTGGGGGTGAAATATTGAGTTTTTAACAATTTATCATTTTTTTTTTCATTCATCTTATTTATTTTGATCATTTGTCTTTTCAAACTTTCGTTTCGTTCAATACAATTACATTCGATAAGTACACATATTGTAAACGCGACATACTTTATAAAAAAAGGTATAAAAAAACATCATTTCATATAAAAAAAATACATATGGCCATTAAAAACATTTGGACTCTACATAAATATCAAAAGTAAAAAGGCTTGCTGGAACTAACCCTGTCATCGTCGTCCCAGGAGAGCTTCTTTACTCGTCGCGATATCGACTCGGCCGGCCAGGTAGGCGCCAGAGAATCCGGGGGATCCCCTGAAAAGTTGGACGAGTTTTGCGAGCCCGTTTCCATGTTGTTTATGTTGCTACGGGCGCTCAGGTCGTTCATGTTCTGGACGAGGCCACCTACGTTCGGTATGTTCGACGTGGCCGACAGAGCTGGCGGCTCGGGTGCCGGGGCGACCTTGTGCCTCGAGTACAGCGGCATTTGCCTGTTTGTTATGACACCTGTGACGATTAAAAAAAAAAGAAGAAGCAGAGTTTTAAATATACATTTTTTTTTAATTTTATTGTCTATATACGGGAAAATAAGGTCGGCTTACTTTTAATTGTAGCATTGTAACTGTCGTTATCTTCGCCGAACACCGGGTTGTCGATGTCGTTGGACTCGCCGCGTCTGTCTCTTGAAATGTCTAGGGTATCCTGCAGCATGCTCGCGCCTAATATTTGCGGCGTTGGACTGAGGGCCGAGGGGACGGGGGACTTTTCTCGATATCCCGTGCCTACCGAGCTTACCGATCCCCCGCTCTTTGGCCTTTTTCTGGAACGAAACAATAATAAGCTATTTTCTTACAAAATTTTTGAACGTGATTATTTATAATGCTACGAAGCTTACTGTTTGTAAATGTATAAAATGAGGAATAAAATGACGACACCGAACAGTCCTAGTACAGCACCGAAAATCGCTACCAAAAGAACACTGCCGCCCAGCCATGCCGGCGCAGCTCTCGCGGCGACTGGCATTATCGCCGAGCTGGGCAAATGAACGATCACTGGTATCATACTCGATCTGTAAACAACGAAAATTTGTAACGTTAAATAACACGTTGTTTCCTCCTTTTTCAATGAGCAATTTCAATATAATCACCTTGGTGGTTTGCCCGTGTCAGACGCAATGGCAACCAGCCGTGCAATGGTGCCATTAAACGGACCCATAGATCGCAATATGAGCTCGCCATTGTCGCGAATTTCAAATGATCTGAAACATCCGATATAAATTTGATTATCAATTGTTAGAAACGGAATTTTGCGAGCTTCACAAAAAATTTCTTCATTACCGAGCGTCTGGTCCTCTCAAGGTCAGCGACACTCTGTCTCCTCGATCTCCATCGGCAGCTTCGAGCCTCCCTTATGAAAAAGAAGTGAATGATTTCTTTAGCTTTATTATTACATAAATTTTATTAAAATCAAAATATTTCAGACGTACCAACTATAGATCCTTCTCTCAATGTTCTAGCGTGAAACTCATATCTGGGATGACGAAATCTCGGCTCCCATTCGTTGACGTCTTCTACTGAGACGTTGACCCTTGCGGTATCATTCTGAAAAAAATGCAACGATAAATATTTTTATTTCAAATGCAACCGTCAAATCACTGCAAATCCAATGAACCTACGTTGTGTCTGTCCGTAACGTGTACGAGGAAGCTGTGCTGTATTCTTCTCTCGTAATCTAAATTGCCCTTTAAAATAAGGTCACCAGTATTGGTGATGGAAAATCTTTCCAGGTCCTCGCTTGGTCCGTCAAGCCAAAACTTAAGATTCTACAAAAACATATGATTATTAATTATGAGTAAATGAATTAGTTGACGATCAAACATTGTACTCACAGGATCAATTTTATTAACTCCGGCGGTGAGAATAAGACTGCCGGGCGGAGTATTTTCGGGAACACTAGTGTGATAGTCTTTCAAAACGAATCTCACGGGCAAACGTCCGCCTATAACACCTGCGATAACGTTCAATTTTTAAACTAACATTTCTTTGTTTTTTATATTTTTATATCCACTTAAAAGTTTAGTTATACCATTGGCGGAATCATCCTCGACACTTCCTTCCCGCGAGACGATTACAGTCGCCAAGGCGTAACGATCTGGATTATCAACTTGTGTCGCCTATAACGGAACCATACAATTAACATCCTATTCAAAAAAATTGGTTGCTATTGCTTATGATCGCAATACCTTTATCACAAGAGTAGCCGATGATATGAGCTCGTGATCCTGCAGAGGCCGAGTGACAATGATATCAGCCGAGTCGGGATTCAAGGTGAGGAAAGGCAAGATGCCACCTTGGATCGAGTACCTCACAGGAGCGCTTATTCCTACGTCTTGATCGACCGCCTTTATCGGAGCTGGCTCGACCCTCAGAATTTTTCTCTGTAAAAACATTGCGTAATGTATTGCATATAGGATTATACTTTTTTAATAAAGATGAGAAAATAAAAAGGATGATCTACCGTTTTTATTTGCAGCGGCACGTATACTCTGTACTGGTCGTTCAAAAACGCAGGATTTTGATCGTCAGCGTCGATTACGTTTACGTAAAGCGTAGTAGAGGAAGATTGCGGTGGATTTCCTTGATCCTATAAAAAAAAGAAGCAGGTTTTAAAGATTACCGATTTGCATAATTGCGACATCAAAGATGGAAGCCTTCGAAGGGGGGAATCCTGTAATTTTGATTTATTTATTCAGGCACTTACTTGAGCGCGTATTTCCACGGAGAAGTTGCTCAGAGACTCGTAATCGAGGGGTTTCCGTAAAACTAGGGTTCCCTCTAACGCATTGGCAAATACAAAATAATCCTGTGAAAACAGAAATGATATAGTTATAGATATTTAATTTTACTAATTTTACAAAATTGAAAAAATTTAAAAAGTTTATTGGCGTTGCAGTAAGCTGTGTGAAATACAAGAGTGCGTTATATGAAATAAGTGTGCCCACTTAATCTTCATTTTTTACCTCTAACGGAACTTTTTGACTATCCACAAAAATCGGCTGCTTACAAATATTCGTATTACAATCGCAAAAAAGACATTAGTCAAAATAAAAACGATATACATTATTAAAGATGAAAAGAAAACAACGTACTGCGTGAGGTCCTGGAAGAATGGAATATTGCACAGTCGAGTAGGGCCCAGGTTGGTCAGCATCGACAGCTCTGACACCTTGCAAAACTCGCGTTCCCACCACTGTCACCTGTTAACACGACTTTCTTTTATTACAAATATCATAACTTCCATTTATAACAATGGGAGAGAAAACCTTACCTCCGATATGTTCAGCACGTAAGGCGCGTTTATAAACGCCGGTGCGTTGTCGTTGGCGTCGGTCACTCTTATGTTCACCGGTATCACGAAACCCTGTTTTTCCAAACGATTCATTAAAAAATAATCAAATTCCAATTATCGACAATAAAAAAAACAAACAAATACCGGATCGAGCGTGTGCTTCCTCTCGCAAATGACATTGACGTAGACGCTGGCAGGACCTTCGATGCCCTCCTTGTCAAGAGGCCTGGTGAGGGTGAGATTGCGCGAGTGAGGCGAGAAGGTGACCGGACTGTCGTGCTCCTGCAATCTCAGGTCTATGTCACCCTGGAGCCCCGGATCCCCGAGGACGGCGAGTATGCCGACTGTGTCGCCGACTTGAAGGTCCTCGCTGACGAACAGATGTGCGGCGGTCGCGCCGTTCTCCAGGAAACATCTTGTATCGCGTATCACTGCGGAGTGTTTTTCGAAAGTTTTAGATTTTGTTTTCCGGGTTATTAAGTACGTGGCGTTCTTTTTTTTTGCGCTAATTATTTTAATAATATTTACTGTAAGAGAAATTTCGCGACTTCTTTCTTTACGTAATTCGAGGTAATTTTACGGAATGTTAATCTATACGGTTTTTTTGGCTTGTTTTGCTTTTTTTTAGAATTTTGAAGCTATACGAAAGAATCGTAGTTTATCGTCTGTTAAACGAAAGCCGTGAAATAAAAAAGGGCAAAAATGAAACGATCGATATATGAAAGACCGTTGGCCGTTATTTTAATTACGACGCGTTTCTCGCGTGCGCCTCCTTACATAATAACAGAGCTTTATATAAACCGTAATAATTGAATGAATTTGTGCAATAATCACCCTGATGGAACGCATTTAATTAACTTCCAAGTTCGGGCGCGCTACGTGTGTACGCTTTTAAAAACGCTTTTGAAATATAAAAGTTACGAGTGTGTGCCGCGTAGTTCGAACGTCCTTATAAATATCGTTATAGGGCCTCGTCTACTTTTAAGTACATACCATTATGCAAAAAAACAAACAAATCTTAACTCAAAAAAGAAAAATTACCTTTTACATAAGAATAAGGAAACTGTCGCGTACATTTCGTAACAGTACTCATCCCATTACCCACGAGACCTGGTTATTAAAAAAAAAAGGAAGAAGACGAGTGTCCACCCACACATTCCAAAAAAGCGTATACCTCAGTCCAATAAAGAAAAAAAACAGACACATCATCCAAACCGGACACTTTCTCAACCAAACCTCTTTAGCGCACAAGCAATTAACACCTTATAACGCAACCCTCGCATACACAAAATTCCTCTGGCTCTATCTGCAACGATATACGGCGCACATATTTCTCAACTCCATATACATACACAACAAAACACGCGGATATACAGATTGTGTGGTGAGAGAGACAGTATGCGCGTCACAAACAGACCAGAGTGTATATAGCTCGGTAAGAGGAAGGGGGAGGCCTAGGAGAGTACGCGCTTCCTTGGAGCGAAGTTCCGGTCGAGCTCTCGACCCCTCTCTCGTCCTTATACACCCGCGTACGCTGCGGCGCCGTAGAGACCAGCAACTCCATACACACATAACGCTACAGAGAGTCCGGCATCTCTCTGTTTGATCGAGCTGCTCCGCGTGTGCGCGGACTTTCATGGAAAAAGGTTAGCGGCCATCCGGAAGCCTCTCTCTCTCTCTCTCCGATCTATCTATCTCTGGATGGACGCGCGAGCGTACGCTGGAAAATTCATATGCGCGCGTATAATACGGTTGCGGTGGACCGAGCCTCCTCCCCGTAAGACCGCCCTGTTATGTGTACTCTGCGCTTTGGTATTATGCAGGGGGAGGGGGATTCGTTAAGAATAGGAGAAGTTGCGGAAAAATATTACGCGTATATACGAGAGCTGATATTATCCTTTGGTTATACAGGAATGTAACAATATTATAACAAGTTGATGCAATGGAAAATTGTGTCAGCGATGCGCCACATTCCAAGATATATGTTATAGGCGTATACGTATCGTGTTCGGTACTGGTATAAGACACTGTTTTTCCGCACCATCTACTATCGCATACGTCTATACACAGTACTTTCCTGTATACATATCGTATGTGTATATACCGCTAAACAATATTCGCGTGCCCAACAGAGATTCAAACGGATTTGCCGAAGCCGACTGGAACGCGTAATTTGCAATTACGCTTTACGGAGCGGCGCCAAATCGGTTTACCGTGACAAAAAGTAGAGCGCATCCTAATATTACACGTTCTATCTCTCTTTCTTTCTTGCCCACCCGCGGTCTGTGTGTGGGTTTTTTTTTTGTTACGTGGATTTTCCGGGAATCCCCTGGTTAACCGTTAAACTCAGCGTTTCGATGGGATTAACGCACGAGGCGTTGGTTAAGATTTTTTTTTTTAATCGTAAGATTGTTGTACTTACGCTGTCCAGATGACCGATGGAGTATGCAACACAGTAGCAAAATTTTAACAATTACGTCCTCCATGTCAGTCCGAGTTCTCCATCAAAGTGTTTTGATTTTGGCCCGCTCATCTGGAAATGAAGGAGACCAAAATTTGTTTCTTCGTTTTCTAATGTCATTACTTTTATAATTGAGAAAAAAAATGATTTTCTTGTTGTTGAAACTATAACTCTTTTTTTCCGCTTAAAACAAGAAAAAGATAACGGTATAAAAAATACAGCAGAAAAGAAAAAAAAAGCATAAAACATCGCGAACTATTGAATCGGAAATAATCATCAGCCGCTGTATACAGTACGATTAATTCCCATCCACTTAAAAAAAAAAAAGAAAAAACTCCAGTTATAAAAAAAATCCAGTTATTTTCGTTATGTTTCCATACCAATCTTCTTACAATACCACCTCTTCATTAAACCATTTAAATCCCACCTCTGCTCAAAATTCTTACCCATCCCCATCGCTACCTTTTCCTATCCATTTTCATATTTACAACAAAACTCGAAAGGAAAACCAGAAAAAAAGAAAAGAAAGAAACCAAGCCCAGCGTATCGAAGAAACAGAGATAAGTGGGAGGGTATACGGAGAGAGAGAGAGAGATAGACGTCGAGAGAGTGACCCCGCAATGGTCTACGCTTGATGTGCTCGACGCAGCGTGCGGACAGGGGGGAGAGCCAGCAAGCAGAACGGACGTTTCAGCTGCTCGCGCGGTAGCATTGCCCCCGCAGGCTGATCGCCTTTTCTCTCTCTCTCTCTCTCTTTCCACCGAGAGAGCTCTATCGCGATTAGAAAATAGAAAAAGTTGGCTCTCCGTCGGAGATGATCTATCGCGACGATGCAGATTGCGGGGGCGAGAGGAGAGAGGGGGGCTTGAAGGGAAAGTGAAAATTAGACTAGCAGAGGCGTGAATATCTGTATACGCGAGCCGGGATTTCTCTATCTCTCGCTATTCTCGAATGCCCCCTCCTCCCTCCAGAAAGTGTGGTTTTTCCATTTGTTTTCACTGTTCTTGGATTTTTTTGGTTTTGCGGCTGTAAGAGTGACTTTTTGATCGTATGCAATTAGTCGGGGTTTTTAAACAAATTCAGCGAGTCTAATGGTGATTTTAATGGAAGGGGGAGAGGGTTGAACAGATGAAAAAGTCCCGATAAAAGTTTCAGGAGAGAGAGAGAGAGAAAGTTCCGGTGTGTGCATCTAATGTAAGCTTCGAGCTAATCAATTACAATTGGAAAGTTTATTTTATATGTGTACAATATACTTTTATCCGATATCTCGATCAATGAAAGTGTGCTCTCGGCTAAACAGCTGATTAATACGTCAATAAAGCCAAGGCTCGATGGTTTAATTATCTTCTATAATTGTTTGATGGATATATACCCTCCGTGAAATCTAGGTAACTCTGTTTAAAATGATTTTTAAATAAAAAATGCAATAATAAAAAGAAAAAAATAAGAAACGAATTACGATATACAGGGGAGCGGACACAAAGCATCATCTTTGGAGAAGAGATGATTGCTCGTAATTGAGGAAGAAGAGCAAAATGGGGAGACAAGTTAAAAAGAACGACGCGCTTGCACGTGATCGCGCGCGGGGGGAGGGGGACAAAAGGGGATACAGCCGCGAAATTCGGCAGCAGTTGTGTGTGGGAACGCGACGCGAAGGCAAAGTAGATAGCACGCGTGTGTGCGATGCGGCCGGATGTTTGGCCGAGAGTCTCGCGTGCGCCGCTCTCGTCTTTTATATACGCCAAGAATGGGAAGTCACGAGATGACACACACGCGGTGTTGCTGCCACGCGAGGGGATTCAAGGGTCTCTTTCTCTTGAGGGCGTAGTTGTGTCGTTTGAAATGAGAAAATTTAGGTGTTTGATGTTAAAGTGCCTGATTTTGATTGTATAGTTGTTGGGGAAGCAAGGCTTGAAGTTTAATTGCTCCTTTTTTTTTGTAATTTGTTTTCTCTGCTTTTTTGGGTTAATGCTTTTTTGTTTGTTTGGGTAAATAAATGAAACGATGGAGATGACGGCCGAAGGAGAGAAAAGCTGACCAAGAGCGTTTTCACTTTGTTATACACGGCAGAGACACGTGCCGAGAAAATTTGCTAATTGCAACCTGCGCGTGAATATGTGCACCTGTTAGCAAACGAAAACCGTACGTTGTATATATTTCGTTAGCGTCATAATTTTTTTTTCAATTTTCGAGCGTAAAAGTAGCATATTGCTCTAATGCGCCGCACCCAGCTGACGTGCAACGCAGTTATTTCTTGCACAAGCTTTTTGTGCGTCTATTATTTTATAGAAAGTCCGCGGCGACCGAACGTAATCGTTCAATTTTGCCGAGAAGCATACACGTCAGCCCGCGTATTAAAACGCAACCTTATAATATATGCCAGCCGTAAACGCGTGTATACTTGACATCAATAAAAAAAAAACGTTACTCAAACAAGAAATTAAACGGAAAACCTTTTTATTTAACCATCCAAACCTAACAAAAAAATCTGGTACCCCTTAACAAGCGCCCGTAGACAGACAGAAAGACGCAGCAAACGGCTTATTAACGAGCTTAATAACGTTCCCAGAGGAATTTCATAAAGTTCACTGCGTTTTCACTTTAGCATTGAGCTAAAGGCGATTGTCTCGCGCGTATGGACACAAAGGAACGGCTAGAAAAAAACGCGGCTATAACGAGCGTATACAGGAACGAATTCATTTGCGGAAGCTATGGCCATTAGAGACGAGCTTCTAAGGGAAATTGCTAAATAAGAATATCGCATAGAGCAGCGATTACTCAAGAGCACGCGTCGTTTTCATCGTTCGCTTGTTGTGAACGAGTTTGTTGTTTCTTTTTCCATCAGGAAATCGATTGTTCGCTTTTACCCGCCTGCGCAAACGCGCGTCTGAGCGCTTATACACTCGGGGACGGAAGAGACAGCGGCATATAGCTGTATGTACGACCAATCAATTTATTGCGATTTCTAATTCTGTAAATCATAGCGTTGAAAATTGATGTTTAACAAATTATTAAGACCGTATGTGAAAGAATCATTCTTTGCCTGCGTTCACGACTAAAAGAAAAACGGAGTTGAGAGATTTCTGAAACAGAACGGAAAACTGCCTGTCTTACAATGTAAGAAGCTTTATGAACGGAACGAGCGCTAATACAACAGTAGCGCATAGGAGTGTACCAAGTAGGCCCAATAAAAAAAAAGAATAAAAGAAAAAGCGAAAACTCTTCGAATGCGCGCAGAGATAAAGCCTGAAATGAAAACTAAACATATATGCAAACGAGAGAAAAGCCTTGGCCGCGAGAGTCGAGCTTGATGATGATCGCCCTCTCGGAGCAAACAATGAGCCGAGCGAGCTTATCGGTACTACCATACGCCTCTTAACTCCCAGCGAAATCGAGGGCCATAAGGGTGGACGCGGAGCTGGGATTATCTGGGCCAGTGTTCTCCTTGCGTCTTTTCTTACTGCCGGGGCCCTCGAGCGTGAACGTGGATATATACGTGGAAGACGCGCTCGAGCGAGTACGAAGAGGCTCGCGAGTGCGTATGTGTGTATGGGCCCAGGAGTCTATCCGCCGTATACCAAGGGGTCTTGTATATCGGCAGGAAGAGGTGAATCACGACGTATAGCCGGACGCTATACCGGCCTTCTTACGCACCCCTCCCTCGTCCTGCTATTTTACTTGCCTTCTTTACGAGCGCCTCTTTTCTGCCTTCGACTCTTTCACTTTCAGCGAGTTTCGGCGCTTGCCTTTTATTTTTCGCTCGGTCTACGACGCTTCTGTACGAACGCGATTGGATCTTCTTCTTTTTATTTTTCTTTGTGACTACTTTTTTCTTCTTTTTATTTTTATTTGGATCTTTTCAACAGATTCGAAAGTGCGATAAATTTTCATTATTCGGCTTATTTGCAGCATTTCCCTTCGTTCCTAAACTTCTTAATAACGTGAAGACTAATCGCAACCGTCGCGTCTGTCTCTCGTAAACGAAAATAATCCACGTGCGCGAAGTAAGAAAAAAAAGAGAAAAGTTTCGGATCGTTATCCTTAAACAGTCGCAATCCGCTTTCCTTATACAATCTCTCGCCGCGCCGTTGGAAAAAGTAGTTTGCACAGCCGAAGAAACGGCGCCATTGCCAAATTGCCAATTAATTATATCCCTCCCCTATTGTACCCATAAAAAATAACAGCAAAACCTTAATGGACAGGCAATTTAGGATAAGATGCTCCCATATAGAGATTTTCTCGCTCGGCTAAACGAGCCATTTTCACCGAAATAAACCCGGAGAAAGGCGTACATAAAGCCAATACACATATAAACAACTAATATACTCACCACGAAATACCGATAGCGAGATCCATGAGAAGTCGATTATTACCCTGGCGCACTGCCTCTCTCATCTATGCCGTCCACCAAAAAAGAAACCAAAAATCCTCCTGTTCCTCAGTCCAATACTTCCCCTCGCCTCGCAAACTCAACAGTATAGTCCTTCCACTTAATCACGTGAAACCACCAAAATCACTAAAATCCGTTTCCACCAGTAACCACCACAATTATTAAAACAAAAAAGAATCTCAAAAATCCACCTTGCACCCACGCATGAGGTAGTACACGCAGCGATAAGCAGCAGCAGCAGCAAGTCGGTTTCCGCCGTCTATACCGGCGTCGAGCGCGATACAGAAAAAGGTGTAAGCCGCGCGAAGAGGAGCAAAGCGCAGTCTAGCCGCCGCCGTTGCCGTCGTCCCCCTGCCATACACTACACTACGGCGAGAGGGGCAAAGGAAGTTGACGCCGGCAACGAGAGCGCGCGCTGGGGCAAAGAGAGAGAAGGGGGGGGGGGAGAGAGAGGCTTACCGGGGGCAGTCATCCGCTGCAGGGACAGGTGTCCGCCGAGGGGAACCCTCTTTCTCTTTACCGCGAGACTGTTGTTCTCTCTCTCTCTCTCTTTGGGTGTATTAACGCGAGGACAGGTGCGTTTCGTGTGCGGTTGGTTTGTATCGGAGAGACTCTACGTATATTAAAAGCTGCAGCTTTGAGGATCTAGAGCTCGTGTGCGTGTGTAATGCACTCTGTTTGCCCCTGTGCACGCGCGTCTATGTACTCAATCTTTCTCTCTCTTCTCCCTCGGCTAACAAAGTCGTCGGGATTAATTATTGAGGAGGGGCTCATTTGGATTTGATGAAATTTTTATGAGAGAGGGAGAGAGAGAGAAGGTGTTTAATCGGGTGATCGACCGATTTATATACTTCTTTTGTTGCTTCTTCTTCTTCTTAGACAATGTTTGCTCTAAAGGATACGTTGATGTATTGACAGTCTTGAGTTACTTTTTTTAAAAAAAAATAATGTTCCTAGAAAAGATTTCAAAATTAACTATTTCAAAACCAAAAAAAAAAATTTAAAAAAAAAAAAAAAAAAAAAAAACTATCTCGCAATATCCCAAAGCCCAAACTCTCGTCCCAGAACGCTAACCAGCCTTGACCGTCGATATATATACACGTATGCCCAAACGTTAACGAATCTCTCTCGACAATTACAACAGGCCCCAAAGCTCGCGCGCATCAGCATTAAAATGTGGGTCAATAAAAACGTCACCCACAGAGGACAATAATAAAGCCGAGAGAGAAAGAAAGACAAAGCGAGTTATTCCCTGTCAAAATAGCGGTCCGCTCAACGATTGCCTGGGCGTGCGCGTACATACAGGCGGTCGTGGACATTAACCGGCAAACTACAGGTGCCGAGGGAGAGAGAGAGAGAGAGAGAGAGAGAGAGAGAGAGAGAGAGAGAGAGAGAGAGAGAGAGAGAGCAAAGCTCCAAGAGTTGCAAGGTCAGCGTCACGCTCGATGACCGCGCGAACCCTTTTTTCCCCTTCTCCCTCTGCTCGGCGTGTATTATACGTGTCCTCGGCTATAGCTCTCTTTCTCGTTTGCTCTTTGTTCTTGAGCTGGGGAATCGGTTAAGATGCCCTTTAGAACGAGCAATGACACAGAAGAGCTCTGTGTTAACCAACCCTGTGTCTTATCTATTGCTGAGATGTACTTGTGGCCGTATCGCGATCCCTGGGTACGTTGACCGAAAGAGAGAAAGAACGTTTGCTATTTTGTATTAGCTTAGCGTGATGAGGAATTTGTGTGCGTGGGGATATTCTTTCTTCTTTTTTTTTTTTTTTTTAAAAAAAAGATGATTTACTCGTGTGTGAGAAAATTCTCACGTTTAACATTTTTTGCCTGTTTGTAGTTTTAAGGGAATAATTGCGATGGATTTGTACGCGCGATAAAGACCCTCTACTTTTTTTCAAATAGGCTTCTTTGAAAATGCGAGGGTAGATTACAATCGTTTTTTTAACGAGAACAGTCCTCGTACGGCGCTTATCGAACGGAATCCAAAAAAGCGTTATATGAAAATCAATCGATCAACTGTTTCGCTGTCCCCGGGGCTATGTGAATCACGGGCGCGATGACGTAGGAGCCAATTCAACCCCCCACTCCAATTTTTATTTTGACATGATTTAAAATTTTCCGTGTGGTTCATTCCAACCTCTTTATTTTTTTTTAATGATTTTTCGGTAAAGAAATCAACGAAATTCCGGTTAATCCTTAATCGCGCTAACGTAGCCGCTTCAAAATTCTTCGTGGAAATGCCTGAAATCATTCAAATTCAAGTGGGCCAATGCGGTAACCAAATCGGCACCAAGGTTAGTTTCTAAACTGAAGTATACAGACACGCATCTGCTCAGCACAAAACCTAAAATTCATTACCCTTACACTTCGATCAACACAATTTCTCCCCTAAAAAAGTGAAATAAACTCAATAAAACAACGGCAACAACAATCGTATTCCCCCATAACAATGCAATAATGATTAACGTTAACCCTCCCCCGATGCGCCCCATGAAACCTACGGTTCTGGGAAGTGATATCGAGCGAGCATGGGGTCGACCCCGCGCACTCCTTCCAAAGCGAATTCGACGCCCGTCACGAGCGCATCAACGTCTACTTCCGCGAGGCCGTGGAGGGCAGGTACGTCGCTCGCTCGGTCCTCGTTGACCTCGAGCCCGGCACCATGGAGGCAGTGCGCTCCTCGAGCCACGGCGAGCTCTACAGTCCCGACAACTTCATCTTCGGCAATTCCGGGGCCGGCAACAATTGGGCCAAGGGCCATTACACCGAGGGCGCCGAGCTGGTCGACTCCGTCCTCGACGTGCTACGTCGCGAGGCCGAGGACTGCGACTGTCTTCAGGGCTTTCAGATGACCCACTCGCTGGGGGGCGGCACGGGCTCCGGCATGGGCACCCTCATAATCGCCAAACTGCGGGAAGAGTATCCGGATCGCATTGTCTCGACGTTCTCCGTCGTGCCCTCGCCCAAGGTCTCCGACACCGTTGTCGAGCCATACAACGCCACCCTGTCCACCTGCAAGCTCGTCGACTTCTCCGATCAGACCTACTGCATGGACAACGAGGCGCTCTACGAGATCTGCTTTCGCACCCTGCAGATTCACAATCCCACCTATGGCGATCTCAACAAGCTCATATCGGACACCATGTCAGGAGTTACCACCTGCCTCAGGTTGGATGCGCCCCTCTGGTAACCCACCAGGTCACTTTGTCATACACCATGTGCTCGTAGATTTCCCGGCCAGCTGAACGCCGACCTGCGCAAGCTCGCCGTCAACATGGTGCCCTTTCCCAACGTCCACTTCTTCATCTCGGGCTTCGCGCCACTGGTACCACCCACGGCTGTCAAATACCGCAGCTGCTCGGTGATGGAGCTGGCCCATCAGATGTTCGACTCGCGCAACATGATGGTAGCCTGCGATCCGCGATGTGGACGTTACATGACCGTCGCTGCGATATTCCGAGGTCTCATGTCGATGCGAGACGTCGACGAGCAGATGTACAACATACAGAACAAGAACAGCTCGTTCTTCGTCGACTGGATACCGAATAACGTGAAGACGGCCGTCTGCGACATACCGCCGACTGGGTTCACCAAGTCGGCGACCTTCGTTGCCAATTCCACTGCCATACAGGTCGGTATAATGATGTTATGGTATGTTTTATAGGGTGTGCTTGTGTGTTATACGAGATGATTTGTTTGCAGATGCTGTTCAAACGACTGGCCGAACAATTTGCCATGATGTTCCGGAGGAAAGCGTTTTTGCATTGGTACACGGTCGAGGGTATGGACGAGATGGAGCTCGTTGAAGCGCAGAGGTCATTGAACGAGCTGATCTACGAGTATCAGAGATACGAGGAGGCGACGGCAGAAGAGGAGGTCGACTCCGATCACGACGAATTCTTCACCGAGGAATACGCCAATGACGAGTTCAATCATTGACCTTGTCCCTCCCCGTAAATTTGTATACGGTAAACTATTTATAACAGCTGGGTTAGCTTTGCGTATCGAATTATACGAAAATTGTGGAATAAAATATTCAGGATAAATAAAAAAAAAAGCGAGAGGCAGCGGAATAAGGTTAGCCGGCCGAGAAAGGGGAGGAATGAAAAGTTTCTCATTCATTCGCGAAAGGCGAGAGAGAGAGAGAGAGAGAGAGAGAGAGAGAGAGAGAGAATCGCCAACAATTTTCTTCTCACGACAGGCAGCCGAGAGAGGCCCGATGATTTCACGGACTAATGGCCCGCATCGAGAGACGTGCCTCCTCTCCGCAAGGGCTTCGAGACAGTTTTTTCGCGGTCGGCCGATGCCCGGAGCAGAAGAAGAAGAAGATGAAGCCTCGCTTTGTTGCCGCGTATAGCCCAGTTCTCACGCGCTGCGCACCGTTCCCTGTACACCCCGTCGTGGTTTTTAATTTCGTCGAGAGGTAAGGATCGAGATTTACGACGACGATGGCTCGTCTTTCAACTATATTCGCCCCTTCTAACAACCTTTACATTTTATTATTGGATTGATAGGTTTTCTAAATAGGTTATTGAATTGCTCTTTTTTATTCTCGTTTTTGTTAGATTTCATGATTGTAGAACGATGAATAATTTGGTTTATATTCTTATGGAATATTAAAAAAAAGGAATGGTATTGGTTATGTTTAGGTCATTGAAAAACAATTTATTCGTCAATATGTACAATGATAATCTTGTTAACAGTGAATCATTCAACAAGTAATTGAAAAATAAACTATCGAGACAGTTACATTAACATCACATTAAACATTTCACGATTTTTTTTTCTTCATAGAGCAATAGATCGATAATATATATATTTTTTACATTCAACGTCGATTCTACCTACGATAAAAATTTCATCAATTATTCCGGCACTTGCGAAGTGCAATTTGGTAACGATAATAAATTTCTTGGACGGAAATCTAATCTAAAGTTTGACACAAATTCGTAAGACGCGAGTTTTCCCATAATGTTTCAGTCCATTTTTGGCTATTTCAATATTATTTTTCAATCGATACAGCTCGAACGTTATATAACAATTGATTTTTAACAGTCACAGACAAGGAGAGTAATATGCAAGCGCGTGTTATGCGTAGCGACGATAATTATCTTTAAACAGTCTATAAACTACAAAACGGGTACGAGTTTCAACGGTAAATTTCGAAAAGTTTCCTGTCACAGTTATAGATTTATGCAATTTGAAAGCTGCTAATATATTTTGAAATTCGTTGAATTGTCAACAATTTGTCTTCGCTATAACAAGCTAATACTTTATTTTAATATACTTCACGTTTTTTGTCTGTCGATAGTTCAGTCGATCATCGACCCCTGTGTGACGCTGCATAATTTTTGATACGTCAATTCAAAGTACTGGTGTTCCGTTCCATTGGATCTGAGCATCTTGCCATCTAATCAACAAAGTATAATAATCGTCGGCTTTTAAACTTTTATTCAAATTTACACAATTTTTCCTTAATTTACGTTAAATTTTTTGCAGAATGAAAAAAAATATATAACAAAGAAATTTCCTCACTTCGAATGGATGAGTTTTTCAAGTGGAGTCGCAGCAATGTCCATAGTATCCTTCGAAGCGGATCCTTCGATGCCAGACGCATTTTCCTTGGCTCTTGTGTCGACCGTTAACGTAGCATGGCTACCGCCACACGTGTAGTACTGCAAATCAAACCTGCAAAAAAAAGTGGAATCACAATAGACATAGGAACTTAAAAAAAAATAGCAACATACGCTTACAGCCAACTTGTAAATGCTTGGAAATCTCTTTTTTATATGGGAAAAATAAAAAAAACTATTTTTTGTCGTCTATACCGTCTTTCAGCGTGATAATTCCTTAATAATTCTCGGTTGGTGTTGAACAGCACGCCGTGGTGTCCCAAGCAATAGCTTATCCATATCGGTAGGCTCGGTGTTTTTAGCCGAGATCCGGGCTGCTTGTTCACTTGACCGTCGCCGTCGTACGCTAACAAACCGATTTCGCTACGAACCAGCACTCCCCATTGTGGTATTGCCTGTAGGATTTTGGTTTTATGAGTATACGCCTTTTTTCTTTTTTTTTTTTTAATAGACTTACGTATGTGTTCTCGTCACCAACGTGAATAACGCCGTTGTGGAGATGCGGAGATGCTCTTCCAGTTATGGCGAGGACGACTAAACAAATTGGGCCTTCCTCGGGGCATCCGCTTAAAATTGACGTTCTTGGATCTTCCAAGTCATTTCGAACTCTGCAAAATAGTGTTTTCGTTTGCGATTATATTCTTTTATCTTTTGTACTACACATTTTGTGTTAAAAGTTATCTTTGCGATAATTACTTGGACAATCCACGTGACAAAATAGCGCTGTACAAAAGTAACTTGGCTCCCGGTCCTCCCTCGTCTTGAAACTGAAAATAGGTAAATAGGAAATATTATCAAAACGAACAGAACCTTTTTTTTTTAATTAACTAATATACGAAACATACCAAATACAAATATCTTTTAATGAAAATCTCCAAGTCCTCTAAGCTCGTAAATTCGTAAAGATGCAACTGAAAATTTACAACTCCATTTTCATTTTTTCTCATAAAAATCAAACTAACAAATAATTACACAAACTCACAGTCTCCGTAAGTCCATCCCTGAAGTATTGCACGCTGTGCTGTAGATAAGGCGTCTCCTGGGGAAGTGCCACTATCGCTCTCGGCACGTGTAAGCTCGCCGAGCTGGAATTAAAGCTCGAGGCGCAGCTAACGCTCGGCACGGCAAAGCCTCCCGCGCTCCGCCATATGATCTCGGCTATCGAGGCGGTCAGTACCTCGACCTGCTTGTCGTAGCTCGGCTTGAGTAATCTGCGATTTAAAAAAAAGCGATGGTATTTATTTTAAAAAAATGAACCATCCGTTAGAAAAGGACAAAACTCACACGTCAGGCGAGCATCGTATCTCCTGTTTCGACAGCTTGAACAAATAGTGCTTGAGCATGGTAGCTTGGACAGCGGTTACGAGGCCTCGGGTGGAATTCCGCGGTGCTCGCAAGCCGAAGCTCAGATTCTGGCCGGTTGGTCGGAGGGTCAGGCCGGTTCTCGCCCACTCGGCTTTTGGCGGGCTTGCGCAGCTGCCGAACACCAGCATTCTCAAGGCCTTTGAAGTATTAACGAGGCAAATTAGACTGTTACGTTTGAAATTCCATAGGTCAGCTTACCATGCATGTCTCTTCGTCGATGGGCGTGCCACCGGTGACCGGTACTTTCGCCAGTGTTCTGGTATTCCGTGGATAAAGGATGCGTTCTGTAACAGAAATCAAGCAAAAAGTTAAAGAAAGCACGTTTATACCTCGAAAGTTTCCGTTGCGTTTCGTAAAAGAACAAGAAAACAATCGATACGACGCCCAACGGACCTGGATAAAGCTCGTCAGGCTCGGTCATAAGAGCAGCGCATTTCGCTGCCCTTACCGACAGCGACATCATGATACCACAAACGAAACAATTCGCCCGACTGAATTTACAATTGAATATGAAACATCGCGTATTAAATGGGGAACGTTGAAAATTACGGCTCTACCGACGACGAGCTTTGGCGATAGACTAAAGCACGGCGAACCTGGGAGGCGAGCTTTTATACACATCCGGCATATAAAGCCCTGCGTATCGTAAAAGACAACTCGACACGAAACCCCCCGTGTCAATCTACCGACGTTTACAGGCCAATTTTATCGTTCGGCCGATCGACGCACCGCTTGTGTGTGTGTATCGGGAGCGGCCAAAAACGCGATCAACACACTCTCTTGGCACACGCGGATTCCGGCACGTCATACATACATACGAGAGATGTGTAGGGATAGAGATGGTTTGTAGGTATGAAGCCACAGAGACCTTTGCAGGACTTTGGCTCTCTGACGGCCAAGTTCAATGTCAAACTGGGGAAATGTTAATTGGACGAAGCGATGACGGCTAATCGATTAGCGTTACGCCCCCGCGCGCCGGCTGGGATATTGAATTTTCGAGGAGAGGAGAGCTTTGAGATGTAGAGACGAGTAGATTGAGAATTTTTTAATGAATGAATACTCGGTTTTGCTATTCCACGTGTTTTTGTACTGTTATAAAATCACTAGATTTTCTTTCGATGTACCTCCGATATTATGAAGGAAATCACATATACGCGCGTGTACGGCGTTTCGCGTGAAAAGCAAAGGCACGAAATAAAAAATCACGGATATATATATTGCGTTGGCACGCCACACGCGTTGCAAGATGAATTTAGTGTGAAAATTTCCGTAGAATTCCGTACTCACACAAACGCACACGATTCATTCGGGGGGGCGGGCCGTTTAAAAGTTTTTTTTTAACAAATGATAGCGTGATAACTTGTAATGAAAATCGAATTATGAATTCGTGCCGGAACTGGCATGTGCATTCGTTTTGATTGCAAACTTTGATAGAACGCCCCCGATGGTATGCGCACGTACACGTCGAGTTTATGAACGTGTATGTTTGCCGGCCTGTCTTGCTCGCTTCTATATATCTATTTTCCACTTCAAGGATCTGAGGCGCGCGGCAATAGTTTACGCGTGACCTTGTATTTTCATTTTCGTGCTCCGAGACATACGAGCTTTTCAGCAATCGCGTTCGGCATATGTGTGCGATTGTTACGATTCTAAATGAAAGATTCGCGCTGATTGAATCTAATGGAGCGTCAACGACCGATTGGTTTCTTACGCTTATTTTTTTTCGCTTTTCCTCTGTTTTTCTTTTATTGCGAGGATGGTCAATTTGACAGAGTAATCATTAGTATTTTTGATGAGAAAATGTCTGCGATTATATGATGATTGAATAACGAAAGGATATTGACGGATGAAGTCATTATCTCTTGACTCGGATCTACTCAAAATCGGTATTTCTGAACATTGATATTCCATTAAGATGATTTCGATCTGGGTTACAACACTGCATATTCACCTGATTCCGAAATATAAATTCTATAAATAGCTATTTTCAAAATTACTATTCCCGTCACACATCCTTACACAGAACCCAATCCAAAAACCTTTCACAAAGACCACAAAAAAAAACTACCGACAGTAACAATACCACCCAAAAATTATCAAATTTTCCAAATACCAAACAACAACAGAGCCTCATAATCACCTCGATCTCTAAGATAAGTAGGCTTTTCACGGCGAAGCTCGCACGGCCGACAGATTATCGTTCGCGGGGTGGTCGGTAGCATGGGCAAGGGCGGCGGTGTCGGTGGCCTCGTTCTCTCCCCGACGTTCGGCTCGCTTTCCTCCATCGCCGAATTATTATAATCGTCAGAGCGATAATCCTTTGGGCATCTTGAATCTCGGCTCTCTTATCCTTTTCCCTTATCCAAATTACACCGGTGCAAGTACTCGTCCATCGCGTTTGCTCGATCAATTGTATGGTATCGGTATGTTCGCCTCGAGCATGACGGCAACGCCCAGCATATAACTAAGTTACGTCGACCTTTTCACTTATACTCATTAGCTTAGTCATCACCGTACAACCCTTTGCCAGAGTGCATAAAGCGCGTTACACAATTAAATGCCATTCGCGCTCAAACACACGCGACAAGGGCCACTTGGTTGAGCCTCGTTTCACTTGATCCACCCATAGCAAAACAATCCGAGTATAGGTAAATAAAAGAAGGTAAAGAGGCTAAAGGAGCTCGTTGGTCGTTGGCAGAGACTGACGCGCGTACTGGCAAGCTTGGAGCTTTCGTCGGCTCTGTCTGGTGGTAATTGTTGTGCGAGCGCGGTTCGTCGGCTTCTATACGGAGCGCTCTATAGAGCCGAGAGCTCTCTATCTCGCGTCTCCATCGAGTACAGGAGTTCTCGGGCTTTCTCTCTCACTCCCCCTATCTTTCCAACACAAACACCCACGCGAAATTCTCTCTAGTTCTCTCTCTTTCGGCACGCCCTCTCCTTATCCTGGAGAAATGTAATCAAAATCGGCCAAGAGAGAGAGAGGGGCGCACGCGGTCACGGCTGCGCGGCTGGATCAATCCCGCGATTTTCTTACCACCCCTGCAGCTATACGTTAGCCCGGTCGCTTCTCTCTCTCTCTCTCTCTCTCTCTCTCTGCTGCATGCTCGTTACTGCAAACTGCCGCAATTCCGGCTTTCTCGCTCTCTCTTCATTCCGGCGCTTCTCTACGTGTGCAACTATGCCTGTAGCTCTCTCTCTACGCCTCCTACCCCCCTTTTTTCTCCTTATCTCTCACACACGTACATAATACACGCGAATACACACACTTGCTCGTCTTTGAGACTATTAAGGGAACCTGCTAATATGCTTTTCCAACGGTTAAGGTGGAAAATTGCAAGGAAGGCCACGCGCTTATTGGTGCTATTTCGCCTGGTGATGATCGGCAGATAAGGAGAATCGATCAGTTTGCAGCTAATGGTTTTGAAAATGGCAGCGTTTTTCAGAGGGAGATGTGCTATCGGGATCGATGTGTATTTTCGTTGCGGATTTTGGAAATAGATATGTTACTACGTTATTTTAATTTAATTTTAATGATTTTTCTTTTGGAGAAATGTTTGCGTGCGAAAAAGAAAGTTTTTTTTGGGAGGGGAGAGAGGGAAAAAAATTGCAATAATAGTGTACTTCACTTGCCTCTGACACAGCGTGAGATTACTAAATTGCTAAAATTCTTGAATATCAAGGGCCTTTAAGCCTGACTTTGAATCTAAGTTACCCAAGGTAAAGAGCTTCTTAAATTAGTTTGAAAATTACCTGCTTCCGCGTACGCCGTTTAATTTCACAATCAATTGTCGTTGATATTTTGATAGATAATGAATAAAATTAAATTGATAGTACAAATTAATTTTAGTAATTTATGAAAAAAATTTGAGAGAAGATAAAAAAACAATGAAAACCGTAAGACAATAATTAAAAAGAGAGAACAAAAGAATAAATGAATTTTTGATGTGTCAATTTGCGCTGATTATTGAAATAGGCAGAGCAGCATAAAATTTTGCAAATCGTTTTCTCTCTGAAACGCCTCCAGTTTGTTGGCACGGAAATTACACATTTTTAAAGAGGTAAACTTACCGCTTGTTCCGGATCGATACTGGCGCGAAACTGTGCTTGCTGTGGCCAAAGCTCTCGCTACGGCATTGAATTTCCTCACGGCGCTCGATTTTGCTGCTGCACTGCATCGGCTGCAAGTACGTGTTTTATCATTATTACTTTTTTTTCTTCAATTTTTAAAGAAAAAAAAAACGATAACTTTTTAGTTCGATGCGTAAGTGAAATGGCAGTGTAATTTTATATATTATTAAAAAAATCATTTCAACTTTATCGATATTTCCGTTAGTTCGTGTTATCTCGAAGAAAAACCAAACAAGCCTTGACGTATCGTACGTGAGATTATATAGTCTGAGTAACTAAGGAGCTCTTAGGGAATGTGTCTGGCAGTGAAAAAAATGTGAGATGACAAAGAAAAAAGTTTTGTTAACTTAGTCATTTCTTTTATTTAAACAATTAATTCGAATACTGTGAACATTTTTTCAATTTTTTCGGAAATATACAAATTAAAATAAATTATTGTACATTTTATTGTAGTACAAAGCTAACTATCACGAATAGCGCCAAACCGAGTATAGATACGCTGATCGCCGACGACGAATTGCAATAATCCTCTTTACAGCACTTCAATTGTTGGTAGCCCAGACTGAGCGCTATGTCGCACGGTTCTTTCGAGCACAACCTCCGGAAAATCACATTTTCGTTGAATTCTGAAAACGTTTAAACGCATAAGAAATGAACGCGACTATAACGATATACCACGTGTATGTAAAATAAAACTAAATTAAAAACTCACTTGATTCGGAAACAATACATTTCCAATCGTTATCACTGGCGTTATTTAGGCCTAGAATATCTGAAATTAAAATGAGATAGACTTAAAGAAATGCTAAATTTATACATTTAGAATTTGATACACTTGTTTTTTTTGCAATTTACACTAAATTTTGTTAGTAACGAATAAAGCTTCTAGATTTAAAGTTAGTTACAGAGACAATAGAACAAATCAATCGATACATTTTGGCTCACCCCTAAACTTGTTCTCGTCATGGGAAAACTGCACGGGAGCAGAAAGGGGTCCGCACTCGGTGCTGTTCCTTTTCTCGTCTTTATCCAATCTGCATTTTGGATTGTTGTTGTTAACGTCCGAGCACTCGTAGCACCGTAATCCAAAAGCTGAAAAATAAATTTAAATTTACGTATTTATTTATTTGAATTTCAATCGATTATTCATCGATTCATGATTTTAAACGGCTACTTACCGATGTCAGCGAAGTGGAATAGTAGCAAAAAGCTTAAAATAAGATTCTTGGAAGAAGTCATTGTGGCAGTGGTCCGCACAGGTCGGCTGTCTGGTCGAAAGTGATTCAGATGAAAGACTGAGCTCACTTGAACGTTGGATTCACGAGTGCTGAGTAATATTGACGGAATCCTTTATCGGCAAATTGCAGAATATGTTTGTAATCAGCACAAAAATTGTTCAGTTAAATTTTTGTGGATTTATGAAAAAAGTTATGGGCATTTCAATTTTCGTGAGCTTGATACGTAGTCTTGTGGGAAACGGCGATTTTCGCTCATTTATTTGCGTATTACATATAATTTACAGTTGAGATTTTGATAAAAATTTGCAAGGATGTTGGCAAAAGCCTAACAAATAATTTTCTAACGTCAAAATAAATCATTAAGTACATTGGAGAGTAGTAATAAGCCGTTCAATGTTCAAAAGTGTGGTCATGTCGCAATATATAGTTATACACGACAATGTAAATAATTGAAGTAAAAAATAAAAATTACTTACAAGTGTCGTCAAAGTTTACAATGATAATGTTGATTCATGTTTTCATCGGGTTCATAGAGTCTTTATGTTCGTGTACGAAGATATGATTCGTTCACATATGAATCACTATGAATGAAAAATCTCTTTACTAATCTACTTTTACTTTATCTACTCTAAAACATCTGTATCATGCGTTTGGTTAAACTAATCTGATGTTGAAAGCATAAATCATTTTTTTTCTTTCTAGTTAGAATAGGGTTTATTTAGAAATAAACAATAAATAAGATTGAAAAAATATCTTTTTATTAGTTAATACAAAATACATTTCATTATATACATTGTATTCTTAAAGTAAACTATAGGGGTGGACTCAATTGGCAAAATATTGGGTCGCAATCGACAGATATGTAAAGTATGTTTAAAACAAAAACTACCTTTTTAAAAAAAGGTATATTTAACGGCAAGTTTGATGTGATCCATTTTGCATGTAAAAGAATATTTTTATCCTGAAAGGCTTT